>CAJNIZ010042566.1:0-33848 GCA_905231905.1 Symbiodinium pilosum | reverse complement strand
TCTCCATTATAGGGGGATACTATACCCTAAACCCTAAACCCATTATAGTAGCTTAATTTAAGTTCCTTAACAGCAACCCAGACCATGGCGAGGCTTTGGCTAGGTCCGGCATGGACCCTCAGTCTTAGAGATGGTGTTTTCGTTTATCACCCCTGTCGTATGTTTTAGACGTTTTAGGGTTTGGGGTTTAGGGAAGCAACACAGCTTTAGGGGCCCCCCAAAACAAGTTCATGTAACATGAAATGGAAGAGAGCATGGACAAAGTCTATCACTGACGCCGGGCTTATGTACGGTTTCTCTAGGGATTGTAATGCAGGTGCCGAATTACTGGACTTCTGTTTTGGCATATTGCATTATAGCCATAAAGGGTGCAGACAGGAATAATGCTGGATCTCTACATTGTTTCTCAAAATTTCCGTGCATGATCCTGATAAATAAGCCTCATCATCTGCTTATGACCCCGACGTATCACTCGGGCCCTTCAAGGTACCCATGTTGAGATCTCCCTATGTCATGCGCTGAAGTGTAACATAAGATGCAAGCAATTTGGTCCAGAGATGCTTATCGCAGCAACGCTGCGACACTCAAACCTCTTAACCCTAAACCCTAGACCCTAACCGTAAACATCCAAGGCCCTCAACCAGCTACATCCAGAGTCCTCCAGCAATACTGCGTGTTCTAGACATAGCTGCACTTGCTACAGTACCTGAAGTCTGCCTTTCCCTCTCTAAGCCCGCAAACTGAAGCATATCCGCCCTAACCCCCCCCCTTTTGAAGCGCAGCCACGCTTTTGTGCATGCGCAGCCACTCGATGGCCTTCGACCATAAGTGCGGAGCTGGATTTCCCCACCCGCTGGTCCGTTCCACAACTTCTTGGGGCTTAATCCATTATAGTAGCTTCCATTTTCTCTTCCATTATCCCAATATAACCCCAATATAACCCCAATATAACCCTAATAAGGTTCATGTCTAGGCGAAGTCGATGCTGAGGGCTCCGGTTTCTGGATGCATGGTTTGGGACTGATTGAGGGGTTCAGGTTCAGAAGCCTCATGGGTTCCTGATGTGGAATCCAATATCAGGAGGTGCACAAGACACCTGCTGGTAAGCTTCATCCCCCCCTCTGCGGCTGTGGAGTGCAAGACGACTGCAAACACCATCTTGTGATCTGGATTAGGACAGAATCCCCGGAGTATCCCGAAGCCTAGAGGCCTAGTGGCAGCATGGGGTTGGCATATCTGGCTTTCAAAGCCAGGCCCCCTCCTCGAGCAAACATGACGAACTATCAGCAAACAAGCGCTGCTATCTCGACTCATCCCTCAAGGCAGTAACCGCATTAACCGCTCAGGCTATAAACAAGGACGACAAGCAAAACCAGAGTCTCTCTCTCTCTCTAAACAAGCCCAGGGTTCCTAGATGGAGTCCCTTGCTGTAGAGTAGATATGAAGGCCGTACTTTCGAGCATTGTCCAAGGTTTCGTCAGCCCTATGTACCAAAGCCTTACTCCAAGCCATTGCCCACACCCCAGGTAGTCGGTAAGAGCCCTCAAGGCCCTTGAGCCCTAATTGTTTTTGAAACTCCTTGATCCTGGGGCTGAAACCCTGATCATCAGACAGCTCCAGAACATGCAACCCCATACCGGCCGGCCTCATCCATGCATGCATCCGCAATGGCCTGTTTTTCTACTTTGGGCAACGATGGTCTTGGGTTCAGGATTTGAGAATTACGACTTGGCTCAGTACTCCCAACAACAAACAACCACACATGAGTTCCCTGGAGAGACTTCAGGGTAGCTGAAACGAGGGTGTGGGGTGGACTAAGGTAGGAGTGTATGAGGGGTATGAAGTAATCGCTGACGCATACTCAGCCATGTCTTGCCTCAACGACCCTTCCGATCAAAGATGATCAAAGGATAGAAGGCCGGCTAAATATCAGCTACATATGACCACTGGATACTCTAATTCAATACCATAAGCCTTGCATCCCTAGCTCTAAGGCCATAATCCCTATATTATATATTCCAATATTCCCCACTTACCCTCCCAGCAAATTGAGCCCTCAGCCTTGGACTTGAAGACCCGTCTTTACCTCAGGTCTCCCTGACAAAAAGCTAAGTGTACCTCGAGAGCCATCAAATGATGCCTAGTAGAATCCCGGCAAGGGCTCCGGGAGAACAAACACTAACATTCATTGCTAACCCCAATCTCAACTCAAACTCTGAAGACCCCTGGTTAAACAAACAACGAACCTACAAACGCCACCTAACCCTTATGCTCAAACCCACACTCCGGCACCATCGGTGTCGAACTGCTGAGACTTCTAACACTCAAGTGCCAGAACCCAACACCGTAAACCCTGAAACCTGATGAAACCTGATCGCTAAACTCTAACCTTCACGCTGAGCCGTCAACTCTATACAGGTCTCACTCCCCAAAATAACACTCAAACTCTACACTCGAAAACCCAAAACCCTAAACATGAAAACCCCAAACCTTCACGCAAACCCTGAAGCAAGCCTAAAAACCTCAAGCCATCCTGAAACCCTGAAACCCTGACCCTGAACCCTAAAACCTAGAGCCCCATACCTCGATCCTGTTTGCGTCTGGCCTGCAGATCTTCACCCCAAGGGTCCAAGTCCCGAAGTAGTAGATGATGGGAGTTCAAATCGGGTATGGGTGGGAGATTGAACCAGAGGGTCTATTTAGACCCGAATTTCATCTGATTTAGGTACTTGGACCTTAGACCTTTAGGGACAAGTCGAATACACGTTTAACCAAGCTGATCATAGAAGGATTCTGGCAACCCCAACCGTCTAATAAGTATAGACCCTACAGCCATACGGAAATTGCAGATTTCTTGTTTCGGGGGTTGCTGTGACCTGAGGCTTCTAGAAATCCCTTTGTCAAACCAGCTTCCGGTTGATGGTTTATGTTTTACATTTGATTCTCTAAGAGTGCGGATACTATCCCTCAATCCTACACCCTACGGGTGCCTCTCGCCGCTTTGTTGCCTCTTCAGTGGAACTGAAGAACTTTGCCGAGGCGCCAGCGTTTCCTACATGGATGTTCTCAAAGGGTGTACTTGCTAGCTCCAATAGTGGAGAATCAATGGAAATGAAAGGGGAACTGGGATTATGATATGGGGATTGCTAGAGGATTTTGGTTCCTGCAAACCCCCAAAATAAGGATCCTGGGTTCTTGGGTGGGTATTGCAAGGAACCTGGAGCATACTGGGGATCTATGGTTGAGGGCCGGCGGCTTTCAAAATGAGATGCAAACTACTACATAGGGATGGTAAAATGGAAGCGACTGCATTACTGTCATTTTATATAGGGTCAAGTCTAGGGATCCATTCCTCTATTCAACACTCACGACCAGCAAATACATGGACGTTCAACACCGGGAGTCCATTATACCGGACTAGGGTTTAGAGCTTAGGGTTTCGGGCTTTGGGGTGTAAGGAGCTTTTACAGTGAGGTCGGCGGGTGGGTGCACTGTGGAACCCGGGGCTTGTGGACAAAAAAATATGAGTCCAGCGGGAAGTGTCTTGCTTCTTGAAGTCTTGGAGGAAACAGAACACTGCATGATTTCTATTAATGTATGTAGTACTCATACACAAAAGCCAGGGCTGTGTAGAGGCCATGTAGGGCTTCAGGGGATCCGACTATGCTAGGCAATATAATACCATGGAGATGCAGGGGCGAAGGACGTGCGGCGGTTTCCTAAAATTAGAAGTGTCATGTGGGGGGTCCCAATAACAATGACTGTAGTAGATATAAGGGTTGCCCTGTTTAGGGAAAGTACTATGCACCGCTTAGGCGTAAGAGTGTTGAGGTGGGCGTGTAGAGCTTCATGTAAGTCCCTGCCTCGCAAAGAAACTGCGAATTAGGGTTTAGGGTTTAGGGTTGATGAACCAGATTTCAGGACCTGATAAAACACTTGTGAAGGTCGGGGGCCCTGATCAAGTCTGGACTGCTAGTCCGAGTTTTGTGCCATTTCTCCGACGACCTATAAGAATGATCGTTCCGGGCATTCTTACACAAAGTTCTGTTGGGATTTGATGTGGGCAACGTGGGATTGCTGCAGTGTCTTGCAGTGACTGTTTAAATGATTTCCAAAACGCCTGGATCCCTTTTCGAGGTGCTTGCAGATCAGGAGCCTCCACAGTGGTGATCACAGACATGGGTTCCTTTTCAAGGTGCTCGCAAACACCTGAGCGCCTGCGTTAAATGCTGCAATGAACAGAACGCAACCTGCTTTGGTTCCAGGCATCTTCTTACCATCACCAACAAAAGCAATGACGACCTGCGTCTCTGGAGCTATGCAAGATCTCTGGCCTGTTGGCTTTCTTAGGTTCTATGCACCACTCAGAGACCTTTCCAATAGATTGGTGTCCAAGTAGCATGGGCGGTGCACGGAATGGGAAATATGTTTCAACACCAGGAAGGACGTCCTCTGAGACCCAGCAAGAGCTGAAGCTGCAGCACGACCCTTTTTACTAGCACTATACAGTCGCTTGAAATCACATGTATTGTTACCTCGGTCACAGAAACTATGAGAATGCTGAAACCTATACATATTCTCCAGCAAGCTCAAGCAAGCTGCTTAGCAGCACCTGATGCATATTCGCTGAGCCGCACCTCCCCAGATTCCACACAATTGGCGTCAGATTTGTCGCAGGCTTGCAACAAGGCTCGATGCAGGACTCCGGCATCAGACGGCGGTTGGTCGAGGATCAATGACTCGGTGCTCCCCAGATCTTGATAACGATTTGCATGGACCCTGGGCGCGCTGTGAAACTGGATCTCTCTAAGGTTGGGGCAAGTCACTTGCGCCAAGGCCTTGGCGAAAGCTGACAGAAGCACAGATCTCCTGTCTTCCACAGATCTCCTGTTTTTCGGCCGCTCATCCTTATACATGCAGAAGATAATACACTCGAGGGATTCAAATGCTGGCAAGGCAACAGCGAGGTCGCTCAAATCATCCTCTCTCACGACATGCAAATTGATTCCGAACAACTTGCATTTGGGGATCTTCTCGTTGAAGACCTGTGCTTGCAGCCGCAGCACCTCACTAGCATCGCTGCGGAGGGTGAACTTGAGGCCGGTGCCCTTGCCATCCGCGAAACGCTCCGCGAACACGTGTGGCGGTAAAGGAATCGCTGAATTGGACACTGCATCCTTGGTGCATGACCACTGTACCTCTGCAGAACACCATCCACGAGACTCGTATGGGGTTCGATTTGCCTCCAGCTTTGAAGCAGGGATTTGCTTGACCATGCGTGACTCTTCATCGTACACGGCGATAAGACTGTCCTTGTGTGCCTCAATAATATCCGTTGGTGTAAGTTCATCAAGGAACACGGTCTCAGCCTCCTCATGCGAGTAGAGCACGTGCATATTGGCCATGGCACGGCCAAATGCAGCAACCTCAGAGCCTGCTCTCTTGTATTGGTGCAAGCTACAGAAATCGAAGAAGACCCAAACATGTCGCAAGTTTCTGTGGTTTTTTGAATATGTCTGAGCCGCAATCGTCGTAGGCGTATGGCTGTTGGAGCTTCTCTACAAGCTGCCGAAGTTGATG
Organism: Symbiodinium pilosum; assembly: GCA_905231905.1. Classification (NCBI taxonomy): domain Eukaryota; class Dinophyceae; order Suessiales; family Symbiodiniaceae; genus Symbiodinium; species Symbiodinium pilosum. Next base: position 28,268 of record CAJNIZ010042566.1, on the reverse strand, counting down.
TCCATAAGGATCAGGATGTTGCTTCGACTCCCAGCAATGCGACACTACCTTGATCTCCACCCAGGCGTCCTGGTTCTGAACCTCCTCGTGGCCAACAAGAGCTGGCATTCCATCTTTGGTACCTGCTCGCTCCTGAACAGACGTGCGCGCGCCTCACAATCCAGACCCTCAATGCGTCTCCTAGCTGTTCTGCCCACAGCCACGAAAACCTCCACTGCAAACGGTGCAAAGTCTCAGCCCAATCCTCAAAAGACATATCACGCGTAGAAAGCCCAAAGCCCTCACAAGATCCAGAAACTGCTTATCCGATCAGACACTGCAAATCTGTGGTCAAAATATTCAGATCTCGCAGAAAAGACCGGCCACCCGCCAAGAAGCCTCCAAAGATCTGAACAATATTCTAAAACTTTCAAGGTCTGCGCGAGGCACCATCTCCTGTCGTCTCATGAGCCTTCCACCCGGGTCTCGCGCGAGCTGCACCAAGTAGTTGCCCCGCACTGATTTGATATCGGCCTCAAGGGCAACACCAAGAAAAGGCCTCAATGTTTTGGAATGCAAGCAATAACTGATGTTCAACATCTTTGGATGTTCATAATGCATTGTAAATTCCGAAAACTGGTGTGCCTGGTCTAGGCTTCGCATGCCAAAAATGTGTTGGGTCCATACTTGCTTGTTCCAACTCGAAGGACCTTCGGCTAGGGTTTAGAACTGACAGGCTGAGAAGCTGGAACGGGTGCCTCCACGAGGAAGTCAATCAACGCCTTTCGATCCGTGAGGTCATAAACTTTCCTCGGGGTCTGCTCAGCAGCAATTCTGCTCGTGCGCCCACATGAACACACGGTTCCCATTGCCCATGGGCAAGGATATCTGCCAGTTCCACTCGCAGGAGACCCTGTGCGGCAAATGTATGAGGCTCGACGGTTTGAGCACTCGTGGCCGTGCGCTTTGAATATGCGGTGTGACTGGATCACTATGGAGATCACATCTACAGGTCTTTGACTTCGGACACTGCTGCGGATGGTAGCAAAGTTTAAGGACAGAATGTGGCTAGCTCATCATGGCAAATCGGATTGTCCAGGCTTCTAGAAATGGCCACTGCTCTCTCTTCCAAGGCCTCAAAAGCCAGATGAAAAATCCGTGCCCTCCTGCTAAAGGAGCGGAAAGAAGAGGAATCTCTAAGATGCTGTAATGCTTGAGTTGTCTGCAACCCTCCAGGCCCAACCTGAATTCTTAACTCGGCGGCTTTTTTGACTTCGACTATGCAAAGGCAACCTAAAAACTTCTATGGCACGTAATTATGGTATACTTCTCCCCTTTGCTTCTACTTTCATGCCGTTCTCATGCCAGGTATCACCCCAGTAATTTAGCTTTCCAGAAACTTTCGAGAACCAGATTCAGGATGGCAGGTCAAAGAACAGCTGCTATCAACCCGAAACCCGACAGCATCACCTCCTTGTCGTCGCAAATTGCCAGCGTTGAAAGACTTCACGGGGAACCCACTCCACCTAACATGCGGGCTTCTGGTTTGGACCTTTCTACGGTCTTGAATGTGACAAGGCTACATAGAGACCTGTAGAGGCGGCCGACATCTTGAGAAAGGGGCAAAATAGGGTTTGGAACAGGGAGAACAGCCTGTAGGCTGGCTGCCTACATGTTTCAACTTCAAAGGCTTCGAAGGTGAGGAATATTTGAGGCGTGCTGGATATCACATAGCTGCAGAAGATTTTTGGGCAGAAGATTTTTGGGGTGGTGTTTTGCAGGGTGCTGGTTAGTCAAGATTCCACAGGTAAACTAATTTACTTCGCTGGGTCTGCTCGCAACTGAGCCTGTTGACGGGCCTGCTTCGTTCCCTACCCGGTTACCCCCATCACCACCGCGCCCGCCCCGTTGATGATAACTACACCCTTTCTCAAGACACTACCAGTGTAAAACAAAGAGTCAGCTAACTATCATGGGGCTGGGGTGGCTGTTAGTACATAGGAGGAGTAAACTAAAGATACCGACCTTAAACCCTGAACCTTAAAATCTCACCAGGGACCAGGCCGAAGCCCTCCGTCCTCTTAAGGACACCCCCAGGTGCACCCCGTACCAGGCTGACATACTGGGAATGGGGCTATGCGAGGTCAATGTAGGCTCGACATGAGAATCGTCGGGAGATTTCCTTGAAACTCCCCTTTTCTACATTATACTCTAGGGATTACAGGATTATGGGCTCCACATGGTACAAGGTTTCCTCCATCCATCATCAGATTAGGCTCTGTACTGGGATGATATACGGCGTCTGAAAAGGATGTTCAACACAGCGTAGGCTCCAGCACAAGGCGTTTGGAGCTTAACGGCTTCAAACTCAGAAACTTGTGAAGGTGTTACATAGCCTCCTGCGTGTGACTCCAACAAAAGGCTTATGCAAAGCTGGTCCAACATGTTGAGGCTGTGGGGCTTGAACCCTTCATGGGGGCCCAAATACCTGCTGGAGTAATACGGAAATTCCTAGGAATATGAGGTTTGCATCAGCCCTTTCTCGGGAGGGTATCTGGAAATGGGTGCTGGAGTCCCTGCCAGCAGTCCCACAGCAACCCTCAATGCCTGCAGGACACCCACATGGTTCAACTAAGATTTCATGCAGCAGCCAGATAGAATGCAATCATTGCCAGAATCATGATCGTAAGTGACAGTCATGCAGAAATGAATCCGGGTGGTCCTTTCTTACGCAGCAGCTAACATCCTGCCACTATCAGAAGCCACAGCACCACTATGACCTCCTCTGCTGCTTCTACTAACCCCAAACCCGAATTACCAAATGAGGGCCGGGCGTGAGGTATCTCATGAGCATCTTGGTAATGTATGATTTGCCCCGCGCTGGCAAGCCCACCATGCAAAGAAGCACACGAGAGGACTGACTGTACCTGAGCAGCAAATTGTCTGGAAGAAAGAAAGAGGCGTCCTTCCCTCATTACATATATATATATATGTATATATAGATACAGGTATCCGAGGCAGGACAGAACTTGAGTCCCTATTCGAGACCATCTAGGCCTACGTACCTTGAGAAGGGTGCTTCTCACATGCGAGCAAATCATGCCATGCGAAATTTACCTCCAGCACTTAAACCCTAAACTCTATACGGAATCAAGGGGCCATAACATTAATAGTTTAGACCCCTGAACCCTAAACACTATACATCCCCCTAAATCTAAGCGCTCAACCTTGAGACCAGTACCGTGGCTCCTGGAACTCCAGGCTAAACACGGCGATGGAACACTGAACACCAAGCGCTACTTGAAGATTCATCGCTAGCTTCAAGTCGGCTACGAGTCGGGATCCGCAGCTCGGATGGACATGGCCCCTTTGGCTACTACACATGATCGGTGACACTCAGTAGGCCCCTCTCTAAGCAGGCACTTATGAAGCCTTTTCTCGTGGACCCCGCTCAGCCCACCCAAACATGATTCTCACTAGAGGCGGATGGCTCACCCCGCCCCCTCAGCATTAGGGTTATGTCCAGGCATAGAGGGGAATGGAATCGAAAATGGAAGCTTCGACAGTATGTCGGGCTCAGGTCTTACAGGGGTCAAGGGTTTAGGGGTAGACTCGAGAACCAAACGGAACAGAACATGGAAAATGGAATGGGCATAAGGGTCATGTAGGGCTTGTGTAGAGTTATCTTCGGTTCACACACCTTTTGTATTGAATAATATTATAAGGGGAGTCGGCGTTGTGAATATCAGAGGGAGCGGATCCGAATTAGAAGGGAAGGATTGCCCCAAACAGCCCGATGTAGGTTATATCTAAAGACTTTTGGGGCCAATGTAGGTGTTCTTTATAAACTTAGCGCCCAGGGCTAGCGTGGTGCTATGGAAAGCCATAGGTCTGTGTGTGTATGTATATATATATATATAGCCAGGTAGATATTCTGTATGGGGTCTTACCAAACTAAAAAACCTGAAATTACTTTGAACAACCATCCAGACTTGGGGATGTAGAGCTCAGGATTGTATCTGAACCTGCTGGGGTAGGCTTGTGAATCCTAAGCCTTAACCCCTAAACCACATGGTTTAGGGTTTAGGGTTTTAGAATCAGCTTACCTTAAGTGCCTAAGGCTCCTAGGGCGTTGTGGGGCTTTCTGCGGAAAGGCTTGGGCTTTGGGGGGCGAGGGTTTAGGATCCCCTTCTCAGGATCCAAGAGCCTCAGGGTACTGAGGAGATAGCTTGTGGATTCTAGAATAGACTTTGACCAATACCCTCAACATTCCACAACCTTGAGGCTCGTAATGTGAGGCAAGTGTGAATGCCTCTAGGTGGTTGTGCCACTGCGCACCCGTGAAATGTTATAACCCGCACAACCCGAGGGACCCAAGTACCCAAATAATGAGCCCCAAGCACTACAATGTGAGAGTGTTTGGACACCAAGAACCCAAATATTTGGGCACCTGGACCCTAAACTACAGCCTAAACCCTTGAGGAAATTCAGCATGAGGGTCCAAGGGGCCGACTCGTGGCACCGACTTTCAGGGAAAAGCGGCAGGAAGTCAAAAGCCCCTACACTCCCAACCTCAACCAAAAGATCTCAAGCCCTCGAGTGCAGAAGCCGCAGCCTATATGGTAGCTTTCCCAAAATAAGGGGAACCTCAATATAGACCCCAAAATACTGTAATCCTTATTATATGGACCCCCCAAAACAGGTACCCCTAATTTGGGGAAATTCCCATATAGGCGATGAGCGATGCTAGTCATTCTGCTCCTCCTGTTCCCTCTACTTCTAACCACCGTTTGGCAAATATATTTCTGAACCCAAACTACTTGTGCCCTTGAATAGGTGTATATGGTACCTTATGGCGGCATTCAAGGTATATATGGAGCGCAGAAGGAGCGTCTAGGCAGGCAGCTTTCGAAAGACTTGTGTCAACTGAAAGGATTAAGGGGCCATATCATATCATTTGGTTATGTCATGGGTATTTCCTTAAAAGCCCACCCCGTTTTTACATTATGTGATTCTCCATCACAACCCTACAAACACCTTACATGATCTCATCATATCTCGGTGTTCCCGGTATAACCTCTAAACATCCGTATACAGCAAACTCAATTTCTAACAATGAAAGCTCCGGGCCGCACACAACCTTCGATCCAAGCGGCCCGCCGAGTCCGTAAACAGTTCCAAGATCCCCTTCGGAGGAGTAGGAAGAGACACTGGTGTCCTTGCTGCGGCCAGTGCTTGGGGGCGTTGGCTTAGGGGATGGTCCTTCCGGACTTTAGACTTCAAAGGTCCCTGAGTCTACACTTGTAAGCGACTGCTAGGCTCATCAGACCTTGAAGGCCCCTTGAGCTAACTTGTCAGGGACAGCGAGGGTCCCACAGGAGAACCAGGGTCTAATAGCCCCTCTGGCTACCGTGTTTAAGGTCGGGTTTAGGGGCTCAAGGACCGGAGACCTTTGTTACCTTGATTGCTTGACGGATTTTTTGGGGGGCAGCATGCGCAAAACTCTGTCTGCGCCCGCCGCCCGCTGAATCTTTTTTGCAACTTTCTCACGCGACTACAACATCCTTTCATTCAAGTAAAAGGATCTAGTACGCGGCTAGCTCAGCCCAAAAAATGAAGCTGAACTACAGGTTAGTCTGCGTAGCTGCCATGGTTGCCCCCCAGCAGTTAGAGAAAATGGGATAGGATGGACAAGTACTAGATACAAGTAACTCAACCCCTAGAATCCACACTTACGGAGCATGAGCCGTTGAAATCGTTGTCGGGCGGGCTGACTTTCTGTAGTGGTTTACTTGTACTCTTGTTCTCAAAGGCGCAACCTCCTTGACACAGATGTGGGTTCCCCTAACAGGCCCCGCTGCATGCTCCCCCCAAGGTTCTCCTTAATTGATCCTCCCTAGGGGAGGGTAGAACAGAGGCTGTAACTACCGGAGGGAGCCCATGACAAGTCGGAGACGTCCGAAGCACAGAACACAGCTTGTCGCCCAATGTAGCTCCTTGTAAAAAGCAGGTTGCACCTGGATAGATACATTGCGGAAAGCTAGCCCCATACATAACAGTTACAAATGAGGACAGGATATTACCCCATAACATTACCTCGTTCCAAAAGTGCCTTATCTATTTTGGGTTGCACTCTTCATCTTAGATTGCACTGCCCCGACAAGAAAGTGTTATGAGGACATTGGTCCTGCGGTAATTTTGATTGTGGCTGCGCTGAGGACCGTCACCCGCCATGACAGCCCTCTGCCAAATTCCCAGCACGTATGCCGCACATCCAAAGTTCCTGACCTCAAAGTCCAGAACCCGAAAGCCCAAGCCTACACTACGTAAAACCCTATAACCCCAAACACCTAGCTAAGCACCACATCCAGCATAGTCGCCCCATCGCGCAGTCGGCCGTTGCCGCGGAACTTGGATGTCGCTTGAAGGGGATCCAGGGGTCATACTAAGTAGGCATATTACGAAACACTAGTGACATTTGCAGTAGTAACTACAGGGGGAGTATAGGTGATCATCTTATCATAACTTCAGTGTTTCCTACCGACGAGTCATAGGACTTCTTCAGGTTCACGGCCTTTGGTATTTTTGGATTATGAGGTCCAGGCTGTGCGTCTTCAATATGGGAGACAAAGCTGGACGCTTCAATCTGCTCAGTCTGGTTTAGGCTTAACCCTACACCCTAAGCCCCCAAACCCTGACCCTTTAAACCCTAAACCCTAAACCCTAGGCGTGAAGCAAGATATGGCTTAACAACGCCAAAGTGGACGCACGAGGCTCCAAGCTCTGAGACTTTACCGAAGATGAACCCTGGCCGTGGAATAAAATGGTCCCCAGGTCTTATTATGCTATAGTAGTTTCCATTTTATTTTCCATTATCCCAATATAACCCCAATATAACTTTAATAGAACCCAATAACCCCAATAGAACCCCAATATAACCCCAATAGAACCCAATATAACCCCATGTGTTGTACAACGAGAAGGAGGGGGTCCATCAATCAGAGCTCCTGTCTGCCCCTGAGAATGGAGGCCAATAGGGGTCTGGGGTTATAGTGGGTTCTATTGGGGTTGTATTGGGATAATGGAAAATAAAATGGAAGCTACTATACAGCATAATAAGCTGATGGAAAAACACCCATGGATCGGCCGCTTTCCGCAGCTCATGGGTGTCTCAGGTGGACCGTAGGGCCCGTACGAGGGGGCCGTGGTTAGGACCTTTCATACTTTCATACTTGCAGCAACCATCCAGCTTGCCCAAGTTGAGCTGGAAACTCCCGGACTAATTAAAAAGCCTTCAATCAAAGCCAACTGGTTCTCAAGAACTCTATGAATTATTGTCATTTGACTCGTCTGCCAGGCAGGGGACTGTTGGCGATCGTGGCGGTGAGCCTGTGTACACATATGACATCAGAGGGCCACAATCGGACCAAAATTCAACAAACTAAACTAACTCTGGTCTGGCCTGTCTGTGGTTAGCTAGGAATGAAGGAATGGATCCTCAAGTGCCTTCGCTCCTGACGGTCACTCGCGACAAAAGGCAAGAAGAGTTTCGTCGCCAAACCTACGTGCTTCAATGCTTCACGGACCTAGACCTAACAGTGGGTCTGCACTCTGCTTGGACGCTCTTGGCGTGAGGGCTTAGAGTTGGGCGAGTGGGCGACTGGTTAGTATTAGGTTGACCCATATGCTTCTGGGGGCGGAGAGCGCGTTTGTACATCGATGGGTGCAACGTTTTGGGGCCGCAAAATCGGTGATGGACGATATCCGTCTGCATATATCATGCCCTAGAAATTGCGTGAGGAGTGTAGCAGCCTAAATAGTCACCGGTATCGTCTTGAGGTTATTTGATGTACCCTGAAATACAGACTATACTTCTACACGCAGTCAAGCACCAGGATATTGGCCATCATCCCTAAAGCGCCCTTTCCTCCAGGTTTCGGATTTTACATTCCATGTTGACTTTCCCATTTGATTCTCCATCATCGGGGTAATATTCCTATGAAGGCCCCATATTATGCCTGTACCAACCCTAAACCCTGACCCACACATTATCCCGTACTATCCCAATAACCCCTTTAAAGGGACCTTGGGTGCTCAACCAGTAGTTTGGGCTTTGGGAATAAGCAGTCAAACTTGAAACGATCACTGTCTTGTCGGTTTGAGGGAGACCTTGGCCTTGTTGCAACGCGATTGAGGTCCAGAGATTAGGGTTTAAGGTTTAGGGTTTTATGTATATGAGCTATTGTCTCAACTCCTAGTAGCCCCCTTAATTACCCCTATAGACAACTCCCCTATATATCCCCTTTTCACCCCCGGAGTTGAGACACTCTAGCTCATATATATATATATACACACGAAGACCCATAAAACAAAAGCACGAAAACGGGAATTCAGGAAACTTGTTGGCCGCAGGCCAAGAAATGGCCAGGCAATCCGACCTACTTATACGGCAACTCCTTAAGCACATGGGTGGTTGTCAAAATTATGGTCCCTTTTTGGGTCCCCATTATAATACGGCACCTAATATTTAGGGTACCCAAAAAGGGACCATAATTTTGACAATCACCCACTTAGGTTTTGACCCCGCAATCTCAATCCTGAAACCCTGCACTGCACGGAACGTTCATAATCAAGACCCCTGGAACAGGAAAAGGAAACCCTGACAAGCCTGTAAATCCTGAGCCCTAACGTCCTCTGGCCAGTGTCATCGCCCCTGAACCCTGAAACCCTAGGTCTTGACACCCTTTGCCCATAGCCCATTGCCTCCGGTCACTTGCCGAGCGAAGTGGATGCCTTCCTGGCAGCCGTGGCTAGGATTGGAAGCTCTAGGAGTGGTCCTAAACACACGCCGAACAATGAACTCCTCCAATTGCACGTGATCCCCCCACCCAAGAAGAGTGACCACAAGAAGGATAATACCATTCGAGGGACGCCTCTCAGAAATTCTTATGGTTTAAAAGTCTTCGGGGTCACTACGGAGGAAATCTTGTGTACCCTGAACCCTGAACTGTTAACCTAGAACTCTCCATTACTTCCCTAATTACGCCCAAGCAACATTTGGTAGTTTCCCTAAATTGGGGGACCCCAATCTATACCAAAAAGTACTATACTCCCCATTATGGAAGCTCCAAAAGGTACCTCGATTTCGGAAACCCAATCCTAAATAACCCCGACTATCCTCTTTTTGGGAGACCCTTAATTTTGTTGAGGGCCTAGCTGCTCGGCCGGGCCGAACGGAACAAAGTGCTTAGGGACCCAGTTTAGGAAGCTAACGACGGCATGAAAGGGCAGAGCAAGGGGAGCAAGCATGAAGAGAGGCTTACTCCTCTTCAAACTCCATAAGTACAAGCCAACGTCATGCTGCCAGAGCCCAAGCCTCCATCTGCCCTGGAGCTCTCAAAAAATATTAGTTAGAGATCTACATTAGCTCCTGAATTAGTAGGGGTAATAACAATCACAAAAAAAAAACAGCAAGCAACAACATGCAATGCATTGCTGGGAAAACCCAACCTGGACCCTGGATGTCCTACCTTTTGGCGGGTATACCCTAAAATAATATGGGACATATCCCAACAAAGGAAGGACATCCAGGGTCCAGGTAGAACCATGGAGTCCTTCAAAGGTAGCTGTAGGTTGTTGGATTGCTGCTTGGGATTTCCATCAGCCCGGTCCTGCGACATCCGCCTCTCCTCGGCTCTGCGTCAGTGGCTTTGAAATTGAGTGAGGGTTTAAGGTTTAGGGTTTAGGGCACATTTATGTGGGTATATCTATGAACATATATATATATATACATATGCAAATAAATGTATTTACATATCCATGTAGCATATACTATAGCCCACATATTACCTACATGTAGGTTCTATGGTCCCCTTTAAACGGTCTCCCATAGCCCTAGGGCCCTAGCGTCCAAGTTACGAAGCTAACTCAAGATCCTTTGAGTGTTCCCTTCGGCACGACCGAAAATGCACAACAAGCTCCGTGTGTGTTTGCTTTTGAACCAGGACCCTCTTTGTACCCTGAAACAAGGGTACAGGGTCCCGGATGGTGTGTATTTAGGGGAAATAGAAAGTAGGACGGTTTAGGAAGTTGATTGTCTAGAAACCCAAGGCAGCGTAGCATCCCAAATCTTTCTGTATTGCAGCTTCAGCAAACTCAGTGTATTTCTCTGCCCCAACCTCATCCCAAAAAAGCGGGCCCTTGTTTTCAAGCCTTGCTTTTCTAGGTTTCCTAGTAGCCCCTTCATAACAAGGGTACATTTTTTCCTGATGTTCAGCTTGATAAGCAGACCCCAAAACAACAAGGGAAAAAAGGTACTACTGGGGCACCTTGCTTGGAATGCCGATTCTAGGTTTAGTCTGGGCTCATAGCAGGTATGTTTTGTCTTTTCGCGTTTGGTTTTGCAGCGGCCCGAGAACCTTTTGAAGGCTTCAAGCAGCATGCAGGATACCCTGGGCTATGTCCTTACGGAAACCTTTTGTCATCCCTTCACCCGCAATGAAGTGCCGCTGGAGAAGCAAGCTCAAGAATCGCGTCGCGGTCCTGCCAGCAAACTCAAGCTTTCCCAGCCCCTCTGGGAAACAACTGTGCTGTTTGCTATTTAGCATAAATAATCAAGTCCACGTTCTTTTCTATTTGATTCCCCTGTAGCGCGTGTTCATGTCCATTAGAGGCTAAGGCAAAGCAAACCAGTACTGCATGCGTAATTTGCTAAGTTTCGTGAATCCATTCTACACTTGGAGCACTGTGTGGCAAGGCCAATCTTTGCAAGGCAACGAACAAATCATATAGGGATCATATTATAGGGATAATGGCAAAGACAGTGAAAACTACTGTAGGGTTTAGAGCCAAGGGGGGGCTTCAAAGAATGGGTATCTTTCTTGGGGATTCCCCGTAACGGGGACTAGTTATACCCCAAAAGCAAAGTAGTCAATACTGTCGGGCCCTAAATCATCACCAGCACCATGTTGAGATCTATTTGAGCTAGCCTATACCTAAACCCTAAACCATAAATCCTAAACCCCAAACCCCTAAACCCTGAACCCTAGGAATTTGGGAAGGACCACAGGAAAAGGACCCCTAAGTTTTAGAAGCTCCGCAAAAGCGGAAGGCCAGCTATCCTGATAATTGGTTGGTTTCCAAGAATTGATGGTTCCTTCTTTGGGGTCCCAGAATTGAGGATCACTGTACATTTGGGTCTATTTGGGGGGGCCTGGCGGCCTATGTATGGAACTCCCGCCTTTCGATGCCCGAATCCGTCTCCAGCTCTTTCTTTCTCTCCACCTCTGCCTATCTGTCTCTCCACTACGGTTTCGACACGCTAGGGGCTCGCTCGCGGCGCGTCGAATTGCTGTGATACTTTCTCATGATCCTAAGACGGATCCTCACAATTTTTAGCTGATCCTGTTTACTTCCCGTTTGCCTTCAAGAGCATCTCTGTATTGACATGGGGGGTTCCAGAGCGCGTCCGTAGAATACGGACTACAACAAACCGCGATCTATGTTGGGCACACTATCGGTGGAAACTCTCAGATGCCGCCCAGTGCAAGAAAAGCCGCTTGGGTCCTGAGAGGCGCAGGAGTCATTTCGTCGGCGCCTGCCCTGGCCGCATAGTTCATGCTAACGAGGTTTATAGGTGTCTGAGGGTTTTCCTGGCCTTCCAAACACCCAAGTTAATGGCCCATATACCCACTGATTATTTCGGAGTTCAAGGCTATCATTGTAAGTTTTTGTGAGTTCTAGGCATGAGTTTCCAAAGTGGGTTCAGCTTGGGAAGCTATCGGGGCGTTCATGCCCAAATATCTCGCAAAATGAGAATACCCGTAGAGATCCTAGACACAGGAGGTGCCTCTACTGCACTTTAAGGAAGTTGATCTGCATCCTGTTTGAATGATACTTAAATATTGGATTGATAAAGCTGTGTCACCCACAAACAAAGCCAAGCACAAGTGTGGACTAGCAACTTTTAGAATGCAAAAGCGTGAAAGCACGGAGATGGGTAACTGTTGTCAGTTCAACACTATATCATCATACATGCTAGTATATACATATAAGTATATATAAAGCAGGCCAAGTGGTGTTTCTTACGAAATAAGGTCTCAAGGCAGATGAAAAACACCAAATTTCTGAGACGCACATGCGTTTGGCAGAGGCAAAGCCCGATTCAGAAGGGCGTGCCCGGATGACACGTAGATGTCGAATGCGTGATTCTAGCAACTGCTATGCGGAGTTCGTCCTTCACAGAAAGTTTAACCTTCCCCTGTAATCCGATTACATAAACTTAATCGTAATTGTGCCATGATTAGTACATATAGCCCATGAATGCCCATGAAACTGTAGGTAACTGGGGTTACAGGTTCACCTTGCATCCAACCCTCTGCAGGAACCTAAAGGAGACCTTTGGCATCCTGTAACGCAGTGGACGGCCGATGTGCACCTAGATGTATATATTTGCATGTTTACATTCAGATGTACGGCCTTATTTGTATAAACACATGGCCAAAATACGTGAAACCACATACAAACACACACACACACACACACACGCGCACACACACACACATACATACATACATATATATATATATATGTGTACACATGTTGATGGTGACTCCACCCACCTCTCCAGAACATTTTGGTACATAGCTGCCGCGTGTTTAGGTACAAACGATCTTGTTCCCAGAAGCCTGGGCATGCCTTGCTTCGTGTATAGCTGAGACCTTCGCCGTTCCATCTTTATGTGGGTGGTTGTCAAAATATGGTCCCTTTTTGGGTCCCTATTATAATACGGCACCTAATATTTAGGGCCAAAAAGGGACCATAATTTTGACAACCACCCATGTACATCCTGGGGGGTTCACTCTGGCCCATGCTGAGTAGGAATTTCAAGAAATGCAATGTAAGGCTTAGGAGGCAATCCCTTGACAATCTTGTAGTTGCAACGCGAAGATCTTTCAAGGGCGCCCCCATTCATTGAAAAGACCCCTTTTCAGGGTTTCCGCAATTTTGGAAGCCAAACCCCATTCAAGACCACTTCTGGTGGCCAGCGAGACTTCCACATGCTCCAGCCTTCTCTTTGTCCTCGTCATTCTGCGAGGAGCACCGCCCGAAAAGGAATCCAAAAACAACCTTTGCTGGACTTGGAATGAAAGACAACAACCACTGCACACTAAACTTAATATTTTCTCCAGAACTGATGTCTTTCAACCTCCTTGCTATTTCATCCTATATCATCCCAAAACCTTTGCAGTTCCACCATGGCACAGTATCTAAGTATCCTGGCTTTCCTAGGACACCCCGTTTTTAGCAGCCCAAAAATCAGTCCCAGCAGCACCCAGAACGAGGCCGAGAGTCAAGCTCAAGAACGCCTGTTAGGATTCTAGGATTTATGGGTTTAGGGCTTAGGGGTTGAGGGGTTTAGGGATTTTAGGAGGTTTAGGGTTTAGGGGTTTAGGGATTTTAGGATTTATGGTTGATCTAAGGTGATTTGCTTATCCCTAGCGCCCAGATGCGCCTAGCTCGTCGTAGCATGTAGGGCAGGTACATGTTCATTCAATGATCCATGCATGGTTGAGTCTGCGTGCCCCTCAGCAACACTCAACCACATCATAAACCCAACGCAAAGAAACGGCATGCCCATAGCCAAAGAAACCAAAGTGCCAAGGATGGATTGCAAAGGGACCATGGAAGGGTTGATGCCCAATCTAGATGATAAAACGCAGTTCCTGTTCGGGCCGACATCTTAGATCCTAAGGTTACATCTGGACTCGGGCGTTGCTTTCGGGTGTGGATTTCGCATTGGGTGTAGGAGTTTATGACTCAGGGGTTTAGGGTTGACAGCTCATGGTACAATAGCTCTGGTAGCGTAGATGGTAGTTTCCCCAAATCAGGGGCACCCTTTTGGGGGTCCCTCTAATGAGGACCAAAAGATGTTGGGGTCTTTCTTGGGATCCGCCCCAATTTTGGGATACTACCATTTTTGCAAAGAATGCAGGTCGTTGCCGACATTGTGGCCCCTGCTTCAGGACCCTTTGCAGGAAGCAGCTCTCAGTATAGCATCACATATTAAAGGGCTTTGAAAAGCACGCGAGCTCAAAAATCACCCATATGAGACCCAGGCACTGTGACACTGACGCTTTCCTTGTCTTAGGTTGATGCTGAACCCTTTGTTGAACCCTGAACCCTAAGCTCTAAACCAAAAGCCTTAAACCCTAGTACGCAAGATCTCCTCAAAATGCATTTTCTCGACCGCCATGGTTATTTTGCTCGTACCTAGGCCTTCCACATTTTCAGAATGATAGGTTTTTACCCCCAATGGTGTCTAGAAAGGTTTTTACCCCCAATGGTGTCTAGAAAGCACGCTGGCTATCTACAAAGCCTACCACCGCGGTACCTTAGCGCAATCCCATTGCCAAGATCGCAACAATCCCTGCAAAGCCTCATGCAACCCTGACTCTAGGGTAGCGCAATTCCCCTTATTACCCCTGCAACACCCCTTGCATCTTTGACCCAGCTGCCATCATCGTGCTGGAGCTCAGCCGAGTGCTGTGCCAGCAACCGGCTTTATCCGACCATTGGGGACGCTGCCCAAGGCATAACTCGCGGTTACCCTGGAAAAGTGACTTCCTTGGAACAGATTCAGTGAGTAAAAACACAAGATACGAACATTGATACTCATCAAATGATGATAAGAATGGCAGCTCTGCAGTAAGCACTTCAACAGAGTGAGCAAGTTAATCCTAGTTGCAGCATGGGTAAGCAGGACACAAGGCTACTAGTTCCCCCGTATCACACATCTTACATGCCGACTGCAGAGCTTGCCGTGCGCTGCACACGTTTTCATGTAAACCTCCTGATGCACAACTTGTATTTCTAACGCTGATATACACCTCCTATAGAATCCATATAACGCCTTCTGTAAGCCTGTAAGAGCCTAATACGCTGCGATCATCTGACACGTGGACTAACACCGGGGCTACCTCATTCTTTGAGCCTGAAAAAAAGGGCAAAAATCAGATGTAATTTAGGTTTGGTGTTAAATGTTTGGGGATT
Source organism: Symbiodinium pilosum (assembly GCA_905231905.1). Classification (NCBI taxonomy): domain Eukaryota; class Dinophyceae; order Suessiales; family Symbiodiniaceae; genus Symbiodinium; species Symbiodinium pilosum. Next base: position 13,238 of record CAJNIZ010042566.1, on the reverse strand, counting down.
TAGGTTTTAGGGGTTTAGGCTTTAGAGGGGCTTCCCAAAATTACGGCCTACTCTCAGGACTATTAACATTTTGGGATTTTAATGAGGGACTAGCTTCGGGAAAGCTCCCACCTCGCTCCTCCCCCTGAGGTCCTGTCCCAAAGAGGGTTGAATCCCAAACCCCAAAGGTTGAGGGTTTAGGGTTAAGGGTCAACCCCAAGCCCTAAACCCTAAACCCTAAACCCCAAACCCTAAACCCTGTAAACTCCAAACAGACCCCCAAAAACACCCATGTTGAGAAGGCCGTTCTTGAATGGGGGAGCCTCCATAAATGGGGCCGCAAGATTGACCTGAATATGCTATGATTTAGGTGAGTCACCCTTGCTGTAACTGTAGCTGTCTTAAATGGCTTAAGGGACTACTATAAATCCTGTTACCCAATGTGATAATTGTTACTGTGGGGGGGAATGACCTAGACAAGAATGCTCATAACAGGGTCTCAGAAAGGGAGCCTCAGCTGCCAACCGCTCTCAGCACCAAGCTGTTTCAGGAGATACTGCTTGGACCAGGGGATCCTAGTATTTGGGGATACTAATACTAGTACTAGTACTAGTATTAGTTCTACGACGACTACAGCTACTAACCTCACCATGTTTACTATTACGACTCCGCTGAACCCTAAAACTGGTTTGAATGAAGCGGAGCGCTGCTACAGGGCCGCTTGAGAAACTGCTCTTCTCGTGCTGAATCCCTTCATACTGACACTAAACACCCTCCCACCCGCGGCCCTAACAGAAAATATGCCCCAGCCAATATACATACAAGGTCTCCCATGTGGAATATTTAATATCAAGGGTGGGGGGTGCTTAATATTTGTATGCAGAGATTCATCTCTTGGAGAGGCCCGGCTTGCTGCTTGCGTACCCAGGCTCCCTTTCAAAAGGGCTGTGGGGATAACATTGGGGCCTAAGGTTTAGAACAAGAAAAATGGAAAGCTAGTGGGAACTGGGTTTGTACACAGGTTCATGGGATTGTCGTGAGAGGGTTTTGATAACCCCAACCCCTATAATAAGGGCCCAAAAAGAATCATAGTATGGGTCTATATCTTGGGTAAGTGCTATGAGGAATGGCAAATTTGTTTTTAGAGAGGAAATTGTGGCTCTCATGATGGGTACACTCGCGATCACCATGATTGCGACCGTTGTTGTGTTTCTGCACATGGTTGCTGTCCTGCTGCATATGTAGATGAAGGTTGACTTGAACGAGAAACTCTTGAGGCCTTGAGGCTTTCTGACGGGGTCTTGGGGGAAACGCGAAGTATTCAATTGAGCACCAGGGGTTTATCGCGAGCAAGCTATAAGCTTCCTACGGCAGCTTGGACTGAGTGACGGCCTGCTATGATAGCCTGGACATACAGTTGTAGACGTGGGCGAAACGCTCTCACAGGGGCACACAAAAACGTAGATTCAAATTTCTGGTACCCTAGACCCTAAACCCCAGATCCTACATACGCCTATATTATATAATCCCAGTTTCCATTTGACTTTCGATTTTTCTTTTCCATTTGATTCTCAATTGTAAATCGTAAACCCTCCAGATCTGAATTTCTTGGGTAGCTGGAGTAGTTTCACAAGTTGCTAAGCTCCCTCCTGGGCAATCCGAACTGGCTTGTGCGGGACCCTTATTAGGGTAGAGGAAGATGTCTGAACATCAGGTGCTTCTAGGGCTCGCAGGTATTGCAGAGCAAGGATATGTAGAGGCTGAATTTTGTAAAGGGATTCTCGTCACACATTTCCTAATGGCTCCTAGTAAACCAGCCAGCCGAACATACACGCGGGACTTAGGGGACCCAAATGACGCCTGGAAACCAATGTAAGGTATTCTCCGTCCAAGATATGACATGGAAACTTGCTCAAAGAAATGCCCTAGGGTCTACCTCATCTGTTCGGAGGAAGGTACACACATAAGTCAAAAATTCTAGAAAAATCTCTGATGCATCCTAACCCTAAACCCCAGACCCTATAAATCCTAAACCTCAAACTGCAACGCAAAAAGACCCTGAAGCGGCAGAATGATTCTGAGACCGCTGCAGCCTCTTTCTCCGTCGTCGCCTGTGCAGCTTGCCTAGTTCTGGAGGTGTAGGTTTGTTTTTGTCGGAACCGCTTCCATCAGGCGGAATACTTGTTGAAACGTTTAAGGTTTAGGATTTAGGGTTGGGGATCAGGATTTCAACTAGGCATGGTCCACAGAAGCAGTTTGGGAGCCTTCTCATCCAAACAATTCAGCCTCCACCCCCGCAACTCCCACCCTTTCCACCCCTAGATTCTGATACTCCTTCATGCCCCAATCCCTCAAACTCGTTCGGCTTGCTGCTTCCTTCGTCATGGTTATAGTCCCCGTTAAGTAGATGGAATATGGCTTTGGGTATATTATAGTAAGATCCCCATATACCCCATATTCTATCTACTTCAGGGGGACTATACGATCCGCTGCACCTCCCTGGCTTCCAGCATGAGCTTCAAATTCACCTGCGCATGGGACACCAGGAGCCAAGATTGATAATTGAGGCGTCTCACAGTTTCCCAAAATAGGGAGATCTCCAATATAGACGTCCAAATACTATAATCCTGATTATAGGAACACCCCCAAAAATCAAAATCGTACCCCTATCTGCATTTAGAGTCTGAAAATCTCAGGGTTTGCCGATTAATTGGGCTTACAAACCTTGCAAGGCTGTGATCGGATTCTTTTTCATCAGCCCTAAACCTAAACCCTGGCTTTGAGATCTGGACTGGGAAAGTGGCGTTTTTGCTTCCTTTGGGGTACTCAGGGACTTTATAAGGAAACCCCAAAAGGGTTTTGGGTTTAGGGGTAAAAGGAGAATCAAGGTCCAGGATGCCAAGGACATATACCTTTGGAAGTAGTCATGAGGCGCCAGTCTCATAAGGTTGTGCAGTCTATGAATATCAACAGTACGTAGGGTTCGTTGCACGACTTGCTAGATTCCTACGCCTCTTTGCAGCCTATATAAACACGAAGATGTGAAGTTTCCGAAAAGAGGACCCCCTCTTTGAAGGCTGCCATACTAGGGATAATAAATACTAAGTATTATTGCTATTAGCGTTCTCATTTTTGTTATTACTAATACTATGATTTTAGCTATTTACATGTATTTACTATTATTCATTACTAATTAGTACTGTTATTAATGTTGTTAGGCTCTGGCCCCCGATTTCTGGAGCCCACATGCAGCGATGCAGAGGCTGCTGCAGATCCGGCTCTGCAAGGAGCCAAGAAACTCTCAGGTGTTCTCTTAACATCTTCTGGTACTTCATCGGCATATCATGAAAAGTTGTTTCAGATGTAGCTTCGTAGTCATTACCGGGCTGAAAGGCTGTGTTCAACAACTCTTCTGTCTTTGAGCCGCCCTGGGTATCGATAGTGCACAAACCGCTGGTAGCGATGCTTGGGGGAAAGTCGATAGAATGAAGGTTCACTTCCTTCTAAGCTTTGCAAGGGCAAGGCTTGTAGAACCACGGGCGCTTTCGGATCGGGATCGTGGGTTCATTGGGCCCGACACCCACGTGACAACCACAGGCTATTTGTTTTTGGGAGGGTTCCCGGTTCTCAAGATACTGGTCAATGCGACTACCCTGTTCCCTTGGCCAACCTTTTCATCTTCGCAACAACCTGCGTAGCATCTCGAGTCCGGCTTCGCATGCGGTACGTGCTGCGAACTTCAAAACACATGATTCTTCTTTGCATGTCATGCTCTCAAGAAGGTATTGCTGCAAGCAGTATTGCGTTTTGACCGCAACTGGTAGCAGCTTTGCTGCTACAATCAGAATGCCGGAGCTTCATTTCGAGCTCCAGTACAGTGCCCACCAGATCTTGAAACCGTGCAGGCAAACAGGCACCTACACCTTGCACGCAAGAGTTCTCGGTACGGCTCCCGGTGGCTTGTACAGATTTTCCTCCAAGGTGCAATACGACTGGGAGCAAGCAGTCTTAGGACATGCTTGATGTTTCTTGTGTTTGTACCAACTGCATCCGCATGCACATCTCAGCGTTCGCCAGAAGTCATGCCATAATCCAGTACCACAAGCAATTTGAAGGTTTGTCTGCCTTTTTGGGGTTCGGCGCTACATGAAAGTGCGCGCCGCTTCATCCATGCTTTGCGTCACCCGAGTCTGTCCAGCTTAAATTTACTTTTATCAGGATGGAAAACAGTTGTCGCTTTTGGGGTAGTTCGGCTGTTTAAAGCAGCGCTTGTCACATCTCCACACTTGAGCATCGAACATACCATTGCTCGTGTAACAAGCACCAGGACCCGCGCTTGCATGCAATGTTTTCGAAGATGTCTTTGCTGGCTACATGAGAAGGTCTCTCCTGCAATGCGTCGCGCCCCTATCTGCACACCGCGTTTAATGTGGTTTCTACTTGTCTAAACTCTAAACGGTCCATATCACAACCCCCTACTGTTCCTTTCGCATTCTTTCTACAAGGTTGCTCTGGCTCTCCAGAAACGATACTTCTACTGCTGCATCTTGTAATCGATGCAGATTGCCTGAACGCTGCAAGACACTCGATGACAAATGAGCCTCTGGATTGAAAAGCATTTGTGCGCCCAAACTCTCAGTACTTAAAAATAGGGGAAGCCGCGAAAAAATGATAGTTGCTACAGAGCAAGAGATGCACATTCAACACTGCACTCCCTCAACCGATGGAAATCAACCAACCGCCCTTTGTAGACTGTTGGCCCTTTACCAAGGCCTCGGTAGGCACGCTGTTCTCACTGCCAAGGGTTCTAAGTGCATACTACCTTGAAGGATTTGAGCCGCCTTTTTCCAGGAGAAGGGGGCACGTAAAACAAGGTTCCTGATATGAACCTTGCTGAGACCCTTTGAAACTTGATGCTATGCACAATCTGTGTAGCCTATAGTCCCCCTTAGGTAGATAGAATATGGCTTTGGGCAGATTATACTCAGATCCCCATATACCCCATATTCTATCTACTTAAGCGGGACTGTAGTCGGTGATCAATAAAATGCTCGATTCGTGCTTAGTCCTTCTGTGGTACATGTGGTTCTACTTTTATGTAAACGCTCGTAACCCCTGCAAAGCCTAAATCTCAAAAAACAAATAGTTATGCGGCCTATAGTCTAAACTCCTAGTATCCTCCTTAATAACCCCTATAATACTCCCCTAGATAACCCCTTTTAAGGAGTTTAGACTATAGCTCAATCCTCCCTATAGATCCCCATAGAGTGGACCTTCTTCCGTTGTGCGTGGCTGGGCCATTCAGCTCTTCTGACAGACCTGGGCCCTGGGTTTGGAGCTTTTTCAGCTAAAAGTCTGTAGTTGGAGGGATGGGGGCTTAGGGTTTATAGGGTTCATCGGGTTAATAGGGGTTTTGGGGGTTTAGGGTTGACGGGGCTTAAGGTTTATAGGGTTTGGGCTTTATGGGGTTCCGGGTTTGGGGTGTATGGCTTGTAGCGATTTTAAGTTCGAGGCCACCATGGTTGAGGCTTCGGAGCTTCTTGGATGTCCAGCGTGTATGCTGAGCTTCGGGCCATGAAAATATGAACCATAGTCTATTATAAACCCTTGAGGAGGGCTTTATAAGGGACTATGTAGGGGACTACTATCAGGGTTATTAAGGACTATAAGGGTTATTCAGGGGGAGCCTAGGAGTTCAGACTATAGCTCATGCGGGGTCCTGGATCACTAGGAGAGGAGTTGGAAACATGTGCGGAGCTATGATGGTACCCTAAACCCTAAATCCTAAACCCTCAACCCTAAATCCTAAACCCTAAACACTAAACGCTAAACCCTAAATCCTAAACCCTAAATCCTAAACCCTAAGCCCCATGAAGGGCAGTAGTGATCCTTCAGGTTGCTATTGCTTGAGTCATCCCCCTTACAGTGTAAGCTTCTACAATTGGGGGTTTCCTAAAATTAGGGTACCGTTTTGGGGGTCCCCATAATAAGGATTGTAATATATTGGGGTCTATAGTGGGGTCCCCTTACCAAGTGCTACTAGAAGTCATAATAATTAATTAACAAGACCCCTCTAAGGACAGTTACTGCAGGGGCAATGGCATAAATTTCTGTGCAGACGAACCATCAAATAAAGCTGAAGAGCCGGAGCCTTAAACAATTGCATCGGGTCCGATGCACGTGAATCAAGCTTGCTGCAGAAAGACGCTGTTGGCCTGGAAGAAACCTCCAGTAGTATGCCCTGTCGTCAGGAATCAATGATGTTTCAATCTTGACTACAATGGAAATAACCATAATGGGTTATATACCAAGTAGTTGGTATAATTTGGGATTAAATAGGGATCATGGGAGATTAAATGGAAACTAGTACAATGGGCTATATAGGGCGGTTAGAAACAGCTGCGAGAGCCAGCAGCTGGGGAACAAACATGGGATGCCAAAAAAATCGAGTCCGTGACAAGTAGTGTATTTGGCGGTCCAAGTTTCAGGGGGCTCAAAAGGTGGGATTAAAGCTAGGTGGATTTTTAAGATCCCTATTGTAGATTCTACTATATTGGGGCTTACTTCCTTTACCCCACCTACCTTCATCCCACCTTTTGAGCCCCCCGAATGTTGGGGGTACCCTATGCCTGGAACGTACCAGGTGTCCTGACTTAACTACAAAACCCCTCTGTAACCCTTTTACTTTATTTAACCAAACTGGAAGTCTCAGGCCTTGGAACATTTGCTAGGCACAGGCAGGGCCGACTTGTCTCACTTCGTGACACATGCGGCCATGGAATTTCTACATGCAAATGCCATGCACAGAATCGATGTTCGTGCAAGTGTACATGAGTATCTAACAAATTTCTGGCCCCGTTTGCAACCTGCCACGCATTCATTGGTTTGGTTTGCAAAAGGGACCACAATTGTGAAGGTCGTCGGCCGCGTTCATGGCTACTTGTCGTGGAAAGGCTCAACGCGACTGTACCTTGCAATCAAATAAAAATGCCTGCAACTCGCATCCGAACGTGTGCTTGGCCGAGACAAGGTTTTCCCATGTGTTCGGCCTCCTCAAACACCCACTAAAGGAACAAGCAAGTCTGGACAGCAAGCGGCACTTCATAATTTGTTCCGGATGCGATGTACCAAGATCCATGGACAGCCATGTCGCAGGCTCATCTAACTTCATCTGTCGCAACGGCACTAGAAGAAAGTAAAAAAGAAGGACATTGCATCACTTGTGCGGTATGCCAATGACCATGGACCATGACACCATTCTTGTTGCATGGCTACAGTTTGCGGCATTTTCATGTCAATGACTGTTTGCATTGTACTGAAGTACAAGAAGCCCACGAGACCCTCCAAGAATTGTGAACGGCGTTCCAATTTTTCAAGTCTGACGTATTCTACTACTGTGACAGTACTGCCGATGATACAGTCACTGCAGTTCCTGGTATTCCAGACCCTCTAGGCTTGCCTGGCGCTCCAAACACAACCCCTTTAAGGCTTTTTTTTCGCCAGGAGGCCAAACGATGTACTCAGGATACACCTGGAGCAGACTTGGAGCTTCCATGCACAGAGTCAAATCAGTCTTGGGGTTTTCAAATTGACGGCACCAAATACGTATACAATGTTCCATGGTTCCTTACACGATACACAAGTGCACTTCCCCATCAATGAGCCCTAAACCCTTGACCTTAACCCATCCTTTTTACATAAATCTAAGGAATCCCAAACCCCAACAAGTATAAAAAGGATCCCTAAACCTGACAATATCCCTAGAATATCCCTATATGACGACTATATCCCTCTTTAAGGGATCCCTAACATTGATCCAGATAACCCTCCATGTCTGACTTACGGGCTCTGAGGTCTTTGCAGCTCGGGTTCTCAAGTGCTTGAGGTTTTGTTCAGCCACAAGAGTGGTGGGGATGCCAACAAATACGGGTACCTTTTTGGTGAATTTCGAAAATTGTGTGTTTTTGTTGGGGTGGAGGGTGTATAGGGGGTCCCCCTCCTTTCGGTACAGTCCTCGGGAGCAGCCTGCTACATGATCTGACACGCTTTGTTCAGTAACAGTCCGCAGGGATATGCATCCAGCTGCAGCACATGATCACAAGGTTGATCCCTCAAGTACGGGGATGCATCCCGGGCACCTCGGTCCACAACCCTTTCGACTGTTCCATCCCCTGATAAGGCGTCTTACCCAGCAAGCAGGGAGCTTTCATTTCCTTACATCGGTCCTCTGTTGGGGCGCGCATATAAGTGTCTACGCTTCTGAGTGCGCGTATCATAACGGGAGATACCTGCAAATCATCTGATCCGAAGGGAAACAAGACGAGACTTCTGCAAGAGTGCCATGAGCAAAGGTCATCTTGAAGGCTACATCTTAGGGTTTAAGGTTTAGGATTGCCTAAGCACACCTGCTGAAGAATGGAGTACCTACCTCCAGGGCCTGGATCAATGGGGCTAGAGTTTTGGAGACACCATTCCTATACTGGCTCAACAAGGGACCCGAAGACGTGAGATGCCACAGTCAGGAAGACAAACCAATGCAATGCAATACCTGTATTACCCCTATGCCCTATGCCTATACCCCTGTGTCCAGCTCTGAAGACCATAGTTTCACCACTGCCAAGATTCCCCCCCAGTAATCTTAATGATTTGGGGTCATACGGCACTAAATTGTGGGTACTTACTTAGGCCCTAACGGAGGGTAGTCGGAGGGTCTAGGTACAGAAGCATTGAGGAGAAAACAAAGTGATCCAACTTTTTGAGCACGAAGCTGAACCCTAAACCCTAAACCCTATACCCTATACCCTAAACCCTAAATCACAAACAGGTCCAGCCTGGTCGTTGTCGAAAACGATGAACTCCCGGTACGTGCCTCGTACCTGCGAGTTGCCAGCACAAGGTAGCGGCGGTTTCGTGCTTTAAGGTTTGGTGGTGGTTTCTACATAGCTTGCACTTGTGGAACTGCTGTCTGACAAGGTTCGAACTATCCCTCACCGCATGACCATATAAAATGCATAGGATCTACAAAATATTACAAAATACCCTGCCAGACTCCTGTGCCCGTAACCAAACATGGCATCTCAGACTTGGGAAAGAAAAGACAAATTTCCAGAGTGCGTGAGAACAAATGGAATCGAGCAAACAAACAAGCCCCACAGAGTCAGTCAGCAGCTGATGCGCGCATCCAAATTAGAGGATCCCAAAAAAAAACACCCAATGTTTAGAAACCCTATGCCCTGAATATCCCCGTAAATGCGTGTGTGCCCACCCTAGATATCCTTCTAAGTATAACCCTCCATTTATGAAAAGCACATGTAAATCGTTCGGGTGTCCTTCTGTCGGTCTCCGAGGATGCAGTGGTAGCCGCCAGTTCGACACTTGTCCTGCCAAGCCCAAGCCCGCGAAAGGATAAAAAAGGCTATGGCTTTATATATAGGGTCTAAAAAAGTTGAGATCCCGCAGCTCATTCAGCACCATCTACTACTGCTGGATCATTTCATTCAGATTTCAAGGAAATCACTTTCTGGTCGTGGAGAGTTTGCTGTAGCCGCTCACAAGTTCAAGCAGGACAGCGGAGACGCAAAGATGCAAAGACAAAGAAACGCAGAGGTAGAATCAAAGAGAGACAGAGCTCGACCTACCTCACCACTCTGCCGCTGCAATTGCAGGACATACATACATACAGTCCCCCTCGTCAGGTGGAGCAATATGCCACCGTTGTTGCAAGTTGGACTCTGAAATTAAGGTAACATGTTGTAAGCCACCTCTGACGAATCCAAAGCATCCCAGATGCCTATAGTCTCAATGCTCCAACCCAATCCTCAGACTCCAAACTCCTGCATCCGCCTGTTTCTCCTCCTCCTCTTCATGATATTGAAGAAAAATGACATCTTCTAAGTCAACTGCGCTTGGAAAATGCAGCTTCCTCTCCCTCGTAGGGAAGCTCCCTCCGTGCCCCTGGGGCTCTGAGTCTATAGATAATACCCACATTGCGCTATTTGGACCCTCAGTATAGGGGATAGGGATCCTTCCCGTCGAATCCCATGCTGCTACGAAAAACCCTCACCCGCCGTGATCTTCAACGTTCGCGATGTCTCATTGCAATTTTTCCCAACCCTCGCAGTGGGGTTGTTGCATTCTAAAAAGTCTATGTCCTCCTCGCCCTCCGCGCGTGCCCGACCGCAAAGTACCCAACCGCCAAGTATCCCTGGCGTGCCCGACCATAGAGTATCCCTGCAGTGCCCAACCGTAGAATATCCGCAGAGGGCCCCGGCAATGCCCAACTGCATTTGTGGCCGCAGGATATCCAGGCATTGCTCAATACCCACCGCAGAGTATCCCAATAGCGCGTATCCCTGCAGTGCCCAACCACAGAGTATTTCTGCAGCGCCCAAGCGCCGAATATCCCAGCAGTACCCAGCCCAAGATTATCCCAGCCTTGCCTAGCCGCAAATCCGCAGAGTGTCCCTGCAGCGCCACAGTGCCCAACTGCGCGTCGAGCCTGAAGGTATCCCTGCAGTGCCAACCACAGAGGCCCTCGCGGTGCCGAACTTCAGACTATCCCTCTGCAATGCCCTACCGCAGCGTCTCCCTGTAGTGCGACAGCGCTCAGACCTTTGCAATGTCCAAGCACAGTTTATCCTGGCAGCGCCCAACCCCACTGCGGCCCAACCCCAGAACTTGGGTACTGCCCCCCCCCAGGTCCGGTCCATATTAGGGGTCCTATTAAGGGCTGTATATAACCATATCATAATTATTATCCAGTTGTTACTGAAGGGGGGGGGCAGTACCCAAATTATTCACAACTGCTCAACCCCAGAGTTTCCCTGCTGCGTGCCGTGCCCAAAGCGCCAAAAAGGAAGGGTGGGGACGCTCGAAACAGATCATCTGCTTGCAGAGTCGGGGGCTTGACATATTAAGGGGGAAAAATCCTACATGAGGCCCATGTAACGGCGATTTGTAATTATCTAATTGTCCATTTCTTCTCTATTGATTCTCCATTACAGAAGGGGGCAATGGAGGGGGCCCATATCACAAGGGGATATTTGGTAGTTTCCCAAAATGGGGGATACCTTTTTGGGGGTCCCCATAATAAGGGTTATACTGTATTGGGGTCTATATTGGGGTTCCCTATTTCGGGAAAGTACCATTTTTGTGGGCTTTTGGAAAGTTAAGGCAGGGGATGAACTAAACTCGTCTGCGACGCCTCAAGGTCCGCTTTGTGCTCGGAAGGCCTCTTCCAATCACCTTGGATGGGTGGTGTACCTACGATCTTATCTTCTTACGGCTACGTTACTACCTGGAATCCCTAAACCCACTTAAGCCCATATCCTGAAACACAAGCCCTGAAAGCCCTAGCTTTCATTAGCCGGGCTGGATGGGACGTACGTATTTTCAGGTTGGTACCACCGAAGCTTCAAGATCCTTGGAAAAGGGGCTTGGGTTTCTCTGAAAACCCAGCAGTAATTGGCATGTTAGGTTCCACGGTTGTAGGTTAGGGTCTACAGGGTCTGGGGCTATAACTATAAGAGCTGCAGAAGCACTGAGGAACAGCAACTCAAGTAGAATACTGGGGGTTTGAGGGTGCTGTACCCTAGCAGCAGCGTAATCAGACATGGAGGCATGTTGCCTGCATACTGTTCCCGCCGTTGCATGCGGCGACCCAGGGTGGACAATACCGTTCAAATTCAATTAGGGAACATACCAGACATGCCAAACATTTTACCCTAGTATCATTTGGGGTATGCTCTTCGATTACGAAGCATGGGGTCTCTAAGAACAAGGCTTGCACCTTACTTACACCGAGTGGCAGTGAAAAAGGCGCCCACAGGTCACTCGGCAAAGAATGAGGGGACTCCATTTCCTGGCGAAATCGTTTTAGGAATTAAGGTTTGGGATACAGGGTTCGGGATCTAATTTCGGGTCCAGGATTCAGGGTTCAGAATTTAAGGTTTTTGAGCTGGGGTTTAGGATTTAGGGGTTTAACAGGTAAGTCCAACCTTTTCAAACCTTTGATCGGTAAAGCCGTCTCAGTTGAAAGAAACAATTTCTGAACGAGATTTGGGCCGCAAGAGCACTCTACAGGCAAAGTGGAGTTCGTATGGGGAACCTCCCAGCATGAAACAATGATTCTCAGAACCTAGAAGCCAGAACAGGATTTCACTTCAGCAAAACCTGGACTTATGTTAGGCATAATAGAATTAAATTAAGTCCTCTGCAGAATCTTCCTGCTTACATATCAGGTACAAAAGTTGGTATCCATGAGCTAATGAGACAAGCCTGGACATCAAGCACTTTGTACTGTGCTGCGTGACTTCAAGCAGAAGTCATTGCTTCCTGACCCACCCCTTAGAACATGAAGAATGGACAATCCAGAGCATGATGGAATGAAGATGAGCTCGCTGCAAGATCCGCGACCCATTCCTGGTTTGGTGTCCCATTACACCACGAATTGTCAGCTACCGAAATACGCCCATGATTAATAAACCCCTCCTGCTAAGGGTCTAAATGTTAGGATCCCTATTATAATCCCTATTAAGGGGAGGGGGTTATTAATCAGGGGTCTCGGTTATTGCTGTGCTTGCGGAGGTTGAGCAGAAATCAATGCTTCCCAAGCTTCCAAGCACAGGGCAACTGGCAGAAGTAAAGGCCCCCCCTGTCAAAAGATAGAAAGGGTTTAGGGTTTAGGGATTAGAGTAAGATGTCATGGGCCCACTGCAGAATCAGCAATTCTTACTCGCACACCTGGGCTCTGACTCCTACCAAACTAAGCAAGCCCAAAACCATTTTCCCGCCTGTCGTCGGCCTTAGTGTACTCATCGGACTTCATGCAGCTCCTTGTGTCCGGGACTCACATGTTTGGCCAAAGCTATGCCTTGAACTAAGGGTCCAATTTCGAAAATAGAATTTAAGGGTTTAGGGGGTTTTAGGGTTGAGGGTTNNTTAGGGTTTAGGGTTCAGGAAGTTTTAAGGTTGTGGGGTACTTGAGTCCAAAACGTTTAATACATGTGTACCGGACCCAATATGGTGTGGAAATGTGCTACTATGCTGCCAAGCGTAACCCTAGAACTCTCGATCCTAATTACACCAGAACTGGCGTCCCCACGGTTTAGATGGCTGGGAGGGCAGCAGCTGTACTAACAATCCTCTTTATTTGCAATCAAGGAGACCTGCACAACTTGGAGGACCAAATCACAAGCCCCGCTACGTCTACCCTGGGTGCCCAACTGCCGTTGCAAACTTCTACCTTCCTACTTTCTACG
>CAJNIZ010042565.1:52019-62586 GCA_905231905.1 Symbiodinium pilosum | reverse complement strand
GGCTCATATGAAGAGTTGTCAAAATGCCGGCTTGCAAAGCAGGGGGTCCCAAGATAAACCCGACGTTGCTACAGTCCTCAGTCCTTCGCAGCCGTAGTATAGCGACTTCCTGAAAGGGACGTCCTTCCCTTCTTGATTTGGGTCCTACATTCTTTATGAAGAATCCATTAGGCACATTCCAAAAAAGGTAGGAACCCAGGGTCCAGGGCACGGAGTACATCTATAGTCAGAAGTCCTATATACATATATGGGCACGTGCCAAAANNCAGGGCCCTTGGCCCACACCCGTTACCGACCCCGTTACATAGGGTATGTGACCTTGGGCGGTTTGCGCGACATACCCAAAGATTTTTGTTCTGCGTAAGACATGAATGCTGCGCGACAAGGGGCATGTAACAGGCTGGCGTTTTAAGGGGTATGTAGCAGAAGGCTTTGGGCGCGGAGCCCGACAACCCCCGTTTTCGACACACTGCCACATATATATATATATACATACCTTGAAACCCCCAATAGCAAAACCCCTAAACCCTATACCCCTAAACCCTAAACACGGAAAAACCCTAAAACCTAAACCCTAGGGTCCTCCAGTTTGAGGAACCTACACACCCTAAAGCCTGTGCATTGCCCTACAACCCTTACAACCCTTTTATTCCGGACCCATAAACCTTTATTGTTTAGGGTTGTTCAGGTTTTATAGGGCTTAGGGCAACTTTCCTAGGGTTTAGGGTTTGTTTTCAGTGGTTGACATGACGACTCCAGCAGAGGAGCTCCCCTCCCGGTCTATGCTTCTAAGACTCCTCGCCGCGGCCAAGGTTGAACTCTCAGCTGTCCGGCTCAGGGGTATAGCCCTAAGGGTCCAAGGACCCAAATAATAGGGTTTTAGGTCCCAAATACCATTAATAGTATAGTATTTGGGCCCTAAAACCCTATTATTTGGGTCCTTGGACCCTTAGGGTATAGGGCTTACGGTTCGGCCAAAGAGATCTGTTGAAGCTCGCTTTTGTAGGTTTTTGCAACATACAGGGTTCAGGCTTTAGTTCAAATGCTCGTTGAGACATGTGTAAGAAGGTTACTCTCCAGACTATTTGGGTTTCTGTCATGTAGGGGTTGGGTGTGTATGCGTGTCAAGGTTGATTAGTATCATATACCTCGCAAGTTTGGCTCAAAATCACCTTCCACACGATCCACATTCAGGTTTGAATTCAGGACAGCGCTTCTTCAAGAAAAAATGAGATCACGATCGGAGCTGATACCAGAACCGGTGTTCTACAAAGGGGGGGGGGGTCCCAAAATTCGGGTTACCTCTTTGTGGGTTCCCAGAATAAGGATTATAGCGTTTTGGTGTCTTTATTGGGGTCCCCCTATTCAGGGAGACTACCACGAATGTGTCAAGAGTCGCGTCGCTGCAAAAAAGAACTGCGAGCTCACTTCCTTGATTCCCCGCCCTCTTTTAGGGTTTGGAGTTTAGGGTTTAGGGCACTAGAAGGGGCCATGTACCCCCAAATGCGGTTACTCTTCGTCGGGTTCGAAGCTGGCGTTAGGCTTCTGGGCATAGGGTCCCTATGACTGGGTCACCAGCGTCGCCTGAAATCCTACACTCTTCTTGGCAAGGGAGGTGGCGCATATCACCTACAAATCGGCTATAGCTGTATATATCCTACTCTTAACTGGATACTACAGGCTTTCGTCACCAATAAGCGGGCCATAGGCTACAGCTTCGAAGCAGCATGCCCCTCCCAGTACAAGCGTCGCTTCACTTCGTAGGGATGTCCCGTACATAGCTTGCCAGTGTTGCTTATTATAAGCTCCGCGATCAACAGCTAGAACCATTTTCGGGAAGCGTTCCAATGAAGATCCTGGTATTGTTTGATTCATTGCTGTTTCAGGAACTGCCCCTCATAGAATCCTTATATGGAACCCCCATCATCCCTCTTCAATCCTATAGATCCGCACGGTAGGGTCTCCAGCGGCCTGTTGCTTCGAGCAGAGCTATAACCCCTGGAAGGGCATTTTTTTGAACCTCCCACGAGTACCTTTTTGTGAAGAGTGCTGCTTTATTACACTAGGTTCTCACGGTTCTCACAACCCTCGCGCCGCCAAGGTGCACACGCCGGGAGGGCAGAGGCTTGTAGCCTACGAGGACACTTTAGTGCTGCGTGTCTTGGATGGTGCGTAGCATTGGGTGCAGGATTCGGGGTTTGCTACGGCCTCTGCTTCCTCTATGCATGACCTGTCAGCCAACACGGAGATTCACGTTGCATGCCAAGTTTGTGGTTTTCTTCATGGCGGATCGTACCATTTCGGGAAGTGATTTTTTTCCACCGAGGGTTCGAGGAGGGATTGCTGGAGTTTTTCGAGATGACGCCTTCAGAATCCTGTGTAGGGACCTCTGTAATTCTGTTCTATTCCAGTTGGGCACCCTTGGGCCTCTAATTTCTAGAATCTCATGTGAGCCGGAGTCACAACTTCAGTTCTCATAGAGTCAACCCGCATAACGATATGAGGCACCCTACACATGAATTCTATCATCGCAGCAAACAAATAAATATGTTGAAGCCAGCTCATTTAGAAGGGACAGCCGCATCCACTCCTCAGAGGGTTTAGGGTTTGACTATAGATAAGACGAGTGTGCTGTAACATATCTACCCGGTCTGAAACGCAGCGTTCAGGCCTATCTGAATGAAAATCACGAACACGAGCCATGGGGGGTTAGGGTCTTGATGGTAGGCAAACAGTGGAGAATCAGCTGGAAAAGAACATGGAAAGTAAAATGGAACTTAAAATCGAATAGGGGTTCAGAAAGATATGAGCCAACAGTGTTTGTTCGAGCCCATAAAAGCTGGTGGAAGGGCCAATTTTGGGGGCAATCCGGGTGTCCTGCTTCCAAGTGCAGCAGAGGTTGAAGTTACATCAATCTCTAAACTTATGTGAACTGAAGTCTTCTAAGAGAAGCGTCCTTCTGTTTCAGTCAAACTGATTGGCAGCATGGCTTCAAGGTCGCGAAAGCCAAGCGTGCAGTGCTTGTTTCGGCCTAGGGCTACAATCGCCTTGCTTTATCCAGGGTAACTACATTAATCATTAACCCCTTGACCCTAAACCCATAACCCCAAGCCGAACATGCTTCTCAAACGCTAAATCCTAACATCTCTCAAGATTTGCGGGTTTAGGGTGTGGCTTTAGGGTCCCACCACGAGACAATTGGGCATTTGGGGCTGGGAGATGTTGAGGTCCTAAAGGTGCCGAGTTCTGGATGTCAGTTACTTGGGAGTTTCTCAAGATGGTCACTATAAAGCGGTTGATAGGCAGCCCCATCCCCCACAATCCCGATTCAACCCCAGGGCCCTTTAGCTACCCACGTTTTGGGAAACCCTCACTGAGACCCTAAACCCTCTAAACCCCAACCTCGTCGTTCGGCTGCTTATGTCTGGAAGGACTTCTGCAGTGTCGCGCGCATGGAGCCAGCGCTTCTGTGCCTTTTCTCCTGGCGCTTCTGGCCTGCGTTGTTTAGGGTATATGTACTATAGTCTAAACTTCTGAAAGGGGGTTATATAGGGGATTATATAGGGGACTACTATAGGGGATATTACGGGGGATACTAGGAGTTTAGACTATGGCTCATATAGGGAAGATGCATGGGTATCTAGGTACCCCAGTAGTATCCTTTTTCCCTTTTTATTTTGGGGTCTCCTTCTCAAAATGTAACGGTAGGAAAAAGGGTACGCTTACTATAAATGGGTTACTGGGGAACCTAGGCATTCCCCCAATGATTGATAATCAAAGGAAAAAGAAAAGCTAAGATCAGATGGAAGCTATTTAGGTTTGGGGTTAAGGGCCAGGTGGAAGCAGCAACATAAGGTGTGCTTCAAAACATACTAGCCTTTGAAGAGGAGGCCGGCTGGGTTTTCATGCATTTTCGGTGGGGTAGGGGTTGTTTGTGTATTGAAACCTGTTTCAATACCAAGTGTATGCCCCAAAAAGTCGAAGAGGTACGAACATACCTGACCCACGCCAGAGTTCAAAACCCAATGTGTAACACTGATGGGTTTATACCTAACCCCTAAACCCTGAAACCCAAACCCTAAACCCCAAACCCTAAACCCTCTTAAACCCTGGTACACTACATAATCCCAGTTTCCATGTCATTTTCCATTTTCTTTTCCATTTGATTCTCCATTATGGTAGGTATAATATTAACCCTAAACCACAATATGATTTACTTAGGGCATCTCAGGGCTTCAAGTTTGTAGTATTAAGATTCTATATGTATTTAAGGGATAATGGAAAAGAAAATGCAAAACTACTATAGTATATAGGGGTTATATTGGGATAATGGAAAAGAAAATGGAAACTACTATAGTGATGTTTGATTGACAATCTGGACCTTGGGCGGCATGCAATGACAGTATGCCGGAGCCTGAGGCAGCTTGCCTGCGAGCCTCAAGGCATCATGACTAGGGTTTAGGGTTTAGGGTTTAGGGTCGGTGACCGGACCTGATCTTCAGAGTATTTTACATTCTACAGATAATTCTTTGTTCTTCTCTTTCGCTCTTTGGAATCTTGCTCCTACGGTGCTGGAGCTCTCTGCCGCAAACCGAGATGCCCTGAAGCCTCCGTTCCGGCGGGTCAGGGGTAGCTATGCGGGGCTTTGGTTGTAACGGTGAAGGGTTTACCCCACTATAGAGTAAGTTCATTTTGTTTCGGCCATCGTATTCTACCAGAAGAATCTAATCTCCTAAATCTGAAATTATCCCTACAGCCCTTCCGACACCAAGTGTAAGCCACCCTATCTGGAAGGTTCCATAGATAGGGAGACCCAATAGAGACCCTACATTCCAGAATCCTGACAGAAAACCCCCAGAAAGGCGGCCCCTAAACCACAGTCCCTAATCTCTGAACATTCAACCCTACCCAGCAGGAAGTTTGCAGCTATTTGAAGGTAGGCCACACGGAAATGGCACCTTTTTTTTTGTCCTGTCTGCTGGGCATAAACCTTGTCTGATGCCAGGCCTGGAGGGATGGCAGCATTGGATAATGGCAAAGAAAATGGAAACTACTATATTATATAGGGGTTTATATTGGGATAATGGAAAAGAAACTGGAAACTACTATATTGTATAGGGGTTTAGATGAGAATAATGGAAAAGAAAATGGAAACTACTATGTTGTATAGGGGTTTATATTGGGATAATGGAAAAGAGAATGGAAACTACTATGTTATGGCAAAGAGGAGCTTGCGGAGATCCAATCTCAAACGTCTGAAGGGATCCAGGGCCACAGCGCAGAGGGGGACCATGCTGGGGACGGCAGTGAAGGAGCACAAGACGGGGTGCAGAGAATCTGGGAGCTCCAGAGGGTGCAGAAAGTGGAGAAGGGTTGAGGTCTTTCATATTGCGTGTTCAGCTGAAGTAGCGGTCGTGCTCAGATGTGGTTTCAACTAGTGAGTGTGATGATAGTCGTCGATGTCAGAGTGGTTTGGTTTGTGCTCAGAGTGATTACCCCCCCTATAATGGAGAATCAGATGGAAAAGAAAACGGACAATCCAATGGAAACTGTGGTGATATAGGGATTTTAGGTGCTGTGCAGGATGAAAGCCACCTGCCGCTGGTGGAGTCTAGTGGGGTCTGGTGGAGTCCGCTTGTTTTCTGGCCTTGTCTTGACTGGCATTCTGGGAGCTCATGCAGTCAGAAAAAGCCCGGGAAAAAGAACAAACACGGCACAGCATGTCTAACCAAACCTCTATATAAACTCCCCTTTTTAACTTGTAAGTAACCCTATATGGTGGTTTCCCGGGGACCCCAAAGTAGCCCTAAGATATTATGGACCTTACTACGGGGACCGCCAACAAGTTACCCCCAATTTTGGGAACCCCCAAGCCTTCATCCCTAAACCCAGATCCCTAAACCCTAAACCCAAACCTTAATGAAACTACCGAGAAACAGCCCTCGTTTGTGGTAAAGGTGCTTGCCTCGACCACCAGAGATACTTGGCTGGTTTTTTGGGGGGGAGTTGGGAGTTTAGGGTTTGGGGTTTAGGGTTCAGAGTTTCGGGGTTGGGGTTTATGGCTTGGGGTTTAGGCTTTTAGAGGCTAGGGCTTGGCGTGTCAAAGTATCGGGTTTAGAGTCTGGGGCTTGTGATCTTAGCCCAAGAGAAGCGTAAGGTATACCAGTTATACGCACAATGATAACCGAAATGGGGGACGAAGGGGGATAATCATTGGATATAGCGACCCATGAACCTCCATGCAAACCCTTTGTGGCCTATCTTGCAAGATCATCTCTTGAGATGTGCCAAAATAAATGGGGGTTTCCGAAAAGTTGTTTAGGGTTTATAGAGCCAGGGGCATTGTCGCACCACTGATTAAAAACCAAATGGAGGGGGAGATGGAACATGAAATGGAAGCTGGGTGTGGATAGTCGTGTATGGGGATTAGGGTCTCCATGATTGGGGTCCCCTTTCCAGGGTTGCTATGATAAGGATGCTAGCATTTAGGAGTATATGGGTAGCCCCCTGATTCTGGATACTAGCAAAGTAGACATGCTTCGAGATCCCCATGCCTGTGGTACGTTATTGTACTACACACCCTCCCTTACTACCCCCTTTCAGCTGATGAGGCTTTACTTGGGTTCCAGTGTGAGGAAGGGGGAGGAAGCGGGGTTTATGTTGAAGTAATGTTGAGGTAACAATAAGAACAACCCCCCCAGAACTTGTTTTGCGATTTGGGCTTACGGAAGGGGGGTGGGGGTCGCAATAGTACATGGCGGGGACATGGGTAGGACCAGGTGGTGCAGCTCGTAATGCTAGTAGGACAGGTAGAAAGGAATCTATTAAAATCGGGACGTTTCTGGCTGGACAATTATATTATCGCCACATCTTTGTTATTGCGATCTGGACTTGTTTATGTATTTTCGGGCTCCGAACTTATTAGAAAGCAGATTTGATTGTCCGGGATTCTTCCCGGCCGCCAACAAAACGCTGTTGTCATCCCTTTTATTAGTGCTAAGTAGTAATTAAACATTATCGCATAAATGCACGCAGCGTCCTAACATACCCTTGGCCCACGGAAGATCCAAGTCTAAAATCTTAACGTAGCAAATCTGTTTCGCCTGCAATCCTTCTGAGCTTTTATTCCTGGAATCACTTCTGACACGGCTCTCTCAACCCTATACTCCCCAAACCCTAAACCCTACGATGCACGCCCAAGGAGAATGCCAGTCTTTATGTTCGAGAGCACTACCCTTGACCTGCGTGAGCAAGGCCTTTGCGCAAAGGTTCGCCGTATGTGCGACCGGATTTGTTGCTGGATTCGACGAAGCTGATCTCAAAAAGGCTACGCAATGTTCCTTGCAAATCGGTGGTTTTAGTGGTCTGTAAGCAGGCCTTTCCTTGACCTCCCGAATACATGAGAATAGCCCATGTCACATACCCATCATTTTGAGGTTGGGGGCTTTGGTCCAGCTTTGGTCATAGGCTTTACCAACTGTGGCGACGTCGCAGGACGTCACGCGAAATAACCGCAGCTTCTGCACAAAACAGGAAAACCAGGACGTAGTACACAATGCTTAGAAGGCGTGTTGCCAAAGGAGCCGCTTAAGATCGGCAAATTTGATGGCTTTGGTCATGGGAGGGTCCAATAAAAAGGGCATTAGGTGCCACATCCCAGAATTTGCATAGTCTTGGGCTCCTAAAACCTCAATATTTGTGGGTAGTTGGTAATGCAGGGAGCGTTCCAGGTAGGTAGATCTCGAGCAGGTACTTTTGTAGGAGGCTTGCGCAGACCTCATATGGAGCCGTGTATTGGGGTACCCACCTGGAAAGTACCCGCTTGGAAGTCTTCTTGACCGAAGGTGTGGGCGCCTAGCTATCTTGAAGGAAGCTTATCCTCAGCACCGTCGGGGATGTTGTCCTGAAACCCTAAACCCTGGGTGGTTACGCCGGGAGCAGCTCTTCCAATTTAGACATGATTCGCAGGCTTGGTGCCCGCTGATGAGCAGTACTTCCATGATGTGTGAAACTGTAAGAGGACTTTTGTAACAGTTTCCCGTATAGATTTCCATACCCAATAGTTGTATGGGACATATTATATGTAACTCCCGTGCAAGCCATTTTTGTTTTAAAGGAATGTAGAGATGCTGCTTCGATTGAAGTTCCTCCTTGTGGTCGGGCACTCAGCTTCTCTGGAGGACATAGCGGTAATGGAAAAGGCAACGGAAGCCATTGTTTGAGCTATAGTCTAAACTTCTCGTATCCCCCTTAATAAGCCCTATACTACTCCCCTATACAATCCCCGAGAAACCCCCTGGAAAGGAGTTTAGACTACGGCTCATTTAGCTTCATATAAGGGCGCATATAGCAAGCAGGGGATTAGGCTTATGGTTGGGCACCCCGCTTCTTACTGGTGGGTAGTAAAGAATGAAGGATTAGCAACAAGCGTAAACTGGTCTGGTGTTCAAAGTTTTATAGGGAGTGGGTTCTAGGGACTATCATACAGGATTACAGAATAAGGGGCTACTAGAGGCATCCCTTTCTGCACTTCTTTGGTGACCGCTAATATTCTCTTGTTATATTTCGTGAAGAGACAAGCAGGAATGCTGTACTCATCACACAGATTTGGAAGTTTGTACCTGAACCCTGGGTGTCCTACTTTTCAGGAATATTCTTTGTGTGTATATATATATATGTATCAGCTACAAACATGCTGGAAATAACCAACAAAGTAAGGGCATATAGGAAACAGGTATAGCCACATCTGCAAATTACTGCAAGAAACCCTAAACCCTAAACCCTAAACCCAAATTACTGCAAGACAGTAGCTGTAATTGTGTTTTCGAGCAGCTTGCTGGGTGAAGTCCGCTACTCCAGCCTGCGAGGCTCACATACTTTTATCAACGCAGGATGACATGAGCTAGAATTTCAACTCCTCCAAGGGGATCATATAGGGGACTACTATAGGGTTATAGGAGTTTGGACTATAGCTCACATGGAAAAGGACACGAAATATGAAAAGGAAACTGGGAGTACACATTTCCGGAGACTACCAAGTTGGACCGCATCTTTGTGCTTTCCTCGGCATAGCTATATATGAGCCATAGTCTAAACTCCTTGAATAGGGTTTGTATAAGGGATTGTACAATATAGGGGAGGGTCGGTTGGTTCAAGTATGTCACTTGGTCAGGATCTTAATGATCTGGGTTGGCTTTTTGGGATATTTTCTCTTATTGGTTTCATAGGTACCTTTCATCAGTACCCTGTGTACTGATATTTTTCGATGGTTCCAAAGGCCACCGAAATGATTCATTCTAGCGCGTACACTCCAATAATTTTGTCGTTGTCATTTCAAGTAAACTCTTGACTCTAATGTCGACCCCTGATTAATAAACCGGGACTATGATAGGTATCCTGATACTTAGGTCATTAAAAGGAGGGGGGGTCATTAATCATGGGTCTACATTAGCCATTGTCTATTCCATCCAGCCAGAGCCTCAGGCCTGTTGCCACACCAACATTGTTACTCTTGCTATTATGAGGATTACCACCATTATCTATTACACTTACTCATTACTCATTACTGATTATCTATGTAATGTACTACTACTACTACTAATAATAATAATAATTACTATTCCAATTACTAGTGCTATGACCTTATACTTTTCGACCATGCTATGCAAGAAAGCCAGACCCAGGCTAAACCACACTCCCATGGTGACCTCTAGGATCAATGGTCGTTTTAATACATGCCCTATAGTCTAAACTCCTGGAAGGGGGTTATATAGGGGATTATATAGGTCTGTGGGTTTAGGGTCTAAACGGCTTGAAGGGGTTCTATAGGGGATCATATAGGGAAGTACAATATACCACTAGTAGCTGGCGGGATCAGCGCTTCTACCAAGCCTGTATTTCAGTCAGCGCTTCAGCCGAACCATTGGTTTGAAACGTGAAAGGGAACAAATTTCTTTGGGAAAAGGGCTTATGGTTTAGGGTTTAGGGTTTGGGGTTTAGGGTTTAGGGAGGGTTTCTCTCAGGGACCCCAGGGACTTGTGGGGACTTGGGACCTCATCAGGATGCATATAGGCAGTATGTGGAGAGAAGCTCGTTTTTGGGCATGTAGTTGTCACTTGTTTTGCAGGCACACGTCAAATGGATCCATCAGTCGTACGGAACCTTAAACCTTAACGCTGAACGGTGCGTATACAGGAGCCCTAGCCTAAAAAGACACATACAGCCTCAACCTCGCGAAGCAACCAAGAGTCACCTTTCGTATTGGTTCATTTACCCATCTTTCAGGGTTTGGGCCATAGAAATCTGCATTGAGGGTTCAAGATTGTGGTAGCCAGCCAAAATCATTATGCTGCAATCTAGAAGCTAGATCTCTGCTCTTGGATCCCCACCCTAATATACTTATCCAATAGAAGAGGCGGTATCGTGTTTAATTCACTGTACAGTGGCCTACCCACGCAATAACGCTGGGGTAAGTCATTGTCAAGGACTTGCTTTAACCTTTTTGGGCTTCCTTTTTTGGGTCTCTATAGTACAGCTTAAGCTTTTTAACTTTTTGAGCCCTGGTTAT
>CAJNIZ010042565.1:12370-35614 GCA_905231905.1 Symbiodinium pilosum | reverse complement strand
TTTTACTTTGGGGTCTCCTTATTAAAGTTGACCACTAGAAAAAAGGGTACCCTTCTTATTAAGGGGTTGCTGGGGAACCTACACCCCTAAACCCTAAACCCTAGTATAGTACCTTATTTAGAGTTCCTTGGCAGCAGCCCAGTTTAGAGCTGCTCGAGGCTTGGCGCTGCTCAGGATCATTCGAGCGTTCCCTCCCGTGGATGGCTTGTGTAAATATGTACTGGCGTTGGTCAGTGGAATTCAGTAAGTGTACCTATATCTCCTATAAGTTCGGAGGACTCCCACCCTGTGATAGTGGCATAAGAATATAAAAGGGACCCTGACATGATCCTAATTATCGTTGGTAGACACTATAATTGGGTGGGGGTCCATCTAACCGCTAAGCCTTGTAGCTGCCCCAGTTCTGCCCCAGTTTTCCCCAACCCACCAGTAGCCACTAGGCGCGCCTACAAGTGAGTGACTGCAGCAGCACAAATATGAAGTTTTGCGCTTGGGTTAGTACTGTAGTTTAGGGAATACATTTAACGTCTATTATAGTATGACCCTGAGGAATTATTGGACATGTTTTAATTGTAGGTCCAAGGAGACTACAGCTAGTAAGGAGAGTTCTGTGCCTTGCCAGCCAGCTGTACTATTGGAACCTTCTTTTGTTTGATCCCCTGAACCCTAAACCTAGCCGAAACAGACTGATCTCACGGTTTAGGGTTTAGGTCTTAGAGTTCGGGGTTTAGGGCTGAAAGTTTGGGATTCAGGGTCCATTCTTGAAATTCTGATTCCATCGTTGAGATCAGAAGGATCTTTGCAGCGCGGGGTGCGTAAGAGGCGCTATGGTGAGAAGCACCACAGGCAGATTTTCAAACAATCCCTATGCACTACCTAGACATGTGAACCCTGAAAAATCTAGACCTTACATAAAAACTATAACCCTCAACCTAAGCCCACCAGGTGGAATTACAACGGCTGCTACCAGAACCTGAACCTGGATCAATGCGGCAACCGCTTGAATGAAGTGGCCAGAGACTTATGAATCAGGGTCTAGGGGTTTAGAGTTTAAAAGTGTGGGAGTTACAGCCAGGGGGTCATGATTTAGGTTCAGGCTCTAGGGGTTTAGAGTTTAAAAGTGTAAGCTTTAGAGCCAAGGGGTCATGATTTAGGTGCAGCTGGTGTTCCCATTCGTGCGCGGTACTTTATTTGGACAGTTGTTTGCAAGCCGTAGTTTAGGAAACCTACAGCCCCTCTGGAATTACCCACCGACCAAAAAGTAGGTAGGCCTCGTATCTTGTTTTGGCGAGGTAGCTTTCATGATGAGACTCCGCACGAGGCGGTTTAGGGTTCAGCAAACCACGCTACCTGAGGCGCACCAACCCTGAAACCCTGGACTTGATGTATTTTAAGTCGAGAACAACCATCAGTTCAAGAACCCTGTAATTACTTGTGATTTGTAGGGAATATAACCCCTATATAGTCCCTATATGGGATGCGGGGGGTTATATGGGGACTCGTATAGGGCTTATTAAAGGGGATACTAGGAGTTTAGACCTATAGCTCAACATAGATTATTCCCTTTTTCCCTACTAGGCACAAGTGCTGATGGTGAGGGGAGTGCTGGGATGGCCGAAACATAGAAAATTTTTGATATCACACACTCCAAATACATCAGTAAGAGTCATCTAAACCTTGAGCCCTGAACCCTAAACCCTAAATCCTAAGCCCACAACCCTAAACCTTAAACCGTAAACCCTAAATCCTACACCCCAGTGGAAAATAAACACTTCCAAAACATCGATTCCTGTTTTTTCCAATTTCTAAGAAAGGTCATAGGTGTCAAGCATTCATTCTACTCGCATATCACTAACAAATCGGTGTGGGAGCAAGCACACACCTCCCGTCACAAACGGTCCCTACATCGCAGTTCGGAGTACTCCTCCTGTCTCTGAACGCCGACTGACCGGACCCATTCCACCACGTGGCATATGGACCCGCTAATAAGGACAGAGTTTCCCTACACAAGCACCAGAACACCGGACCCCCCTCCCCCACATTGGCTTGACCTTGTTCACAAGCATGCAATGGAGCACTATTTACCAGAAGTACAGGGCAAAGACTTCAGGAAGGACATAATAGGCTTACAACTTTATATCAATAGAGACTCCTCCTCATTCCCTGCAAGATTGCTGGCGGCGCCTACGCGCCAATCGTCCTTTTTCTCTCTTACAGTTCCAGCATAGGGAGCGCATGGCGACCGTAAAATCCTACACCCTAAGCCCTGAAACTTAGGCCCTAAACCCTAAATACTAAATTGCGTAAGCCTGGGATTCCTGGTATTCCTTCTCATTTGGGAATTTCCCAACATTAGGGCAGATTTGTTTTGGGGGGCCCCCTATAGTAAGCAGTATCGTACTTCTGGGGTTTATATAGTAAGGCGTATGGAATTTCGGGGTCGAAATCCCTCTGTTTATTGAAGCTGCCATTTTGAGCCCTTAGCACCAACGCTTGTTTGTTTGCCTTGTGTCCCTGCCATAGAATAATGCAGGGGCCTGAAATAGCGCGTTCCTTGTAAGATTATGGTATAGGCATCGGGTGCCTAAAATAGATATTCAGGCCTGTGAAAGATGCGCAGCGCTAGCCGAGATAATAGAAGAGCCCGAATCCACTTCGTCACCTTTGTTCTTCATTGAAGTCGCTACCAGAGCCACCCGCGTTTCCATATGGTCTTGACTTGGACCCCGCGAGGCCAAGCTTGTAAAAAGATATGATCAGCAGCATCCTGTCGCCGAAGCCTGAGACAAACGAACTGGAGAGTGCTTTAGGGCAGTTTAGGTTCTAGGGTTTTCAGGGCCCACTGTTCAGTGTTGTTCATGGTTGCCCTGGGCCATTATTGGACACAATTTCCATTTCATAAAGTGGGGCATGTTGGTAGTATATGGCATATAATACAAACATCACATCTTCCCGGCTGGCCGCAATACAGATCCACCAGGGGCCTTTGGGGTCAGTTCTCCTAAAGCTCTTGTCTCCGACAAAAGCCAAATTTCTAAGGTTCAAAGTGATCCTGGGAACCCTTAAGGATACATACAGAGGCTATCGTAGCTTATATAAGGATTCCGAAGTTAGGGGCCCCTAGTAGGGGCCCATGGTTTCTCAACTTTAGACTGCTGTAAAAGCCGAAAGTGTTGCCGCGATTTGTAGGCAGATTGTAGAATTATGTTCTATCTAGGTTTAAGGTTTCGGGTTTAGGATGCTTCTAATAAACTTCAAGGTGATGTAGGTAACTAAGCATGTAGGCCCTCACAATACTGGAAAACATACTTGAACACATCCTTCCTGGAATGTCACAGCTGCAGCAAATTCAGCTTGTGCTTTACATGAGGTGATTCCAAGTCACTGGCAATATGGAGGTTAGTGAAGTTGGGCTTCCCCTTAGTAAACCCTAAACCCGAACGGAATATGTCTCCAACGCCTATTTTGAGTCAACATGAGGAATCGTTTAGAGTCTGAGGGTATGGGTTCCTTGTGAAATTGCAACTGTTCATTGTTTCTTCCTGCGGAAACAGTTGCTAAGTCCTCTTGTAACGCTTGGTGGCGGTTTCTCAATGAGCCGTAGTTATTTGATTCCTAAGCTACCTGTATAGTACCCATACCTGGGGTTCGTTCTGTTGACATGATGACCTAGCTGTAAGGTACTTAGGGTCATGCAGGATTTCCACTGTCGACCGTATGGGGTACTCATGTTTCGAGAAAACCTCACATGAACTGTAGACCAAACTTCTGAAAGGTTGGTTATAGAGGGGATTATCTATAGGGGACCCTTTATTAGGGACCGCTGAATGAAGGATCCCAATCGCTTCCGCCGACGGGACATACTTTCGCACCCACTAACATCGAATGTGTGCTGAATGGATAAGGCCTAGTTTGGAGAACAGCTACAGTCCCCCTTGAGTAGATAGAATCTGGGGTAGATGGGGATCTTCTTATAATATATCCAAAGCCATATTCTCTCTACTTAAGGGGGACTATACCCATCGCGAGGGGGTGGGAGAGTGTTTCATAGGAGTAGGGCTCAGAGGTTTGTTTGGAATGAGCAACAACCCTAAACCCTAAACTAAAGGGCTCCCAGGAGGGAACCCTTGAAGGGACCTCTGATCCCAGTACCTCAAGCAGTCCGTATATACACCCTATATAACCAGGTAGTCCTCATATTAGCCCTACCTTAAACAATCCTTATATACACTCCATATAACCAGGGAGTCGTCATATTAGCCCCCATAACCTAGAGCCGTGCCCATCGGGCGGGTCCCTCCAGCAGCCTCCAGATAAACGCTGCCTTGAATTCGCGGTTTAGGGTTTGCGGTTTTGGCTTTAGGGTTTAGAGGTTTAGAGGTTTAGAGGTTTAGGGTGTAGGGTTTAGGGTTTAGGGTCTACAGTTTAGGGTTTGGGGTTTAGGGGCTTGGGGTTCAGGGTGATTCTCTTCGCGGCATTCAGAGTTGATTTGAGAATCGTGCGTGTGGGGCTTTAGGGTTTCAATAGGGTTCATGTAGCGTTTGGGGTTCGTTGGGGCTTCATACCGATTTCTTTAGGATTATACATATATATACACATATGTATACATAAAAAAAGGAATATTTGGGATCCGAGTCTAGAAGTAGTACCTGCTTTGGGCTAAGTTGATCCCTGGGGAGAGGCTTGAAGGTTGTAGGATTTACGGCTGATAATTGCTGGGTTTGGGGCTCTGGGTTTACGCTATTTTGGAGAGGAGGAGCTCGGGGGTCCAGTGAAAAGGATTAGCACAACCGGGAGCAAAAACATTGCAATTCATGGAACGGGTTCTGATTAGAAGCATCCCAAAGAATCAGGGATTCTCAGTAGCGGGGCGTCCACCAAGTAAGTTCGAAAAAAGGATCAAAGATCGCTCTATTCCGTCTTCTTTTCGTTTTGGAGAAAGTTCCCTCAGATCACTCTCATTTGATACTCAGAATCCAGCATTTGCTTAAGATCTCCCCGCGCCTTCTGAACTCGCAAGGAAGCCCATAGAAGCCCCTTCAGGGAGGACAGTAGTCTTTGTGTGGCTCCTTTGGGACTTCAACCCTTAAACCCTAAAACCTATAGGGAACTCTAGATCCTTGTGGGTTGCCAAGGCGTCTGTCTACGGGGAGGCGCCCCCACTTGATGTGATCCAGAAAATGGATGCCATTGACGTGGGGACCGCAGAAGGTGACAGGATACGGACTTTCCGGGATGCAGGCTTTAGTGGTTTAGGGCATAGGGGTGTAGGGGCTTAGAGATTTGGGGGTTTAGGGTCTGGGGGGGTTAGGGTTTTAGGGTTTAGGGTTTGAGGCAAGGGTTTGACTTTGGACTGTTTAGTCGATGTAGCTGCAGGCTCCACAGATGCAATTGCCCCTGTGGTTTGGTGGTTTCAGGGCTTTATAGCTATTGTACCCTGAAACATAAAACCTAAATCCTAAACCCTAAGCCGTAATCCCTAGACCCTATCAGGCTTCAGTGCCAGTGTGGTTTCACAAAGAATCAGGAATGCATTCTCGGGATGAGAAGCATGGATGACGGACCTCACCCCAAATGCAAGGTCATGTGGGAAATGTTCCCAAATAACCTTGCTGTCAGGTCATGTAAATCTTCTAGAAAACTAAGCCTCCGACTAGCCAGCAGTTGAAGATCCATCCCTTCGTTCCGTACTACAGCACCGCAGCTACACTTCGGTTTCCCAGCACCTGCACAACTCAGCAGAGAGCCCGCAGAATCCAGCCAACGACCTTCTGAGGGTTTAGGGTGTACTCAGGAAGCCCATTACCCCTTGAATAGGGAATATACCTTAAATCATATTCAGGATCCTAATATCATTTAGGGTATATATTCCTTAATTAAGGGGTACTGAGCTCTCTGGGTAGGTTCTATTTTACCTGGTACATTCAGGGCCTAGCTCTTATGAGCTATAGTCTCAACTCCTCAAGGGGGCGGTCATATAAAAGATTATATAGGCGACTACTATAGGGTTTCCTAAGGGGAATACTGGGAGTTTAGAGTAGAACCCCTATAATCCCCTATATGACCCAAGTTTCCATTCCATTTTCCCCGTCCTTTTCCATTTGATTCTCCATTATTAAGGGGGATACTCGGAGTTTAGATCTATTTGGGGTTCCCCCTACTTAGGGAAACGCTGTATGGGGAACAGGTAAGGAGGCCACCAGCCCGTTTATTTTTGAGATCAGGGACCAAAGCCCTGAAACCACAAGCTCAAGACCCTTAGCTTAGCTTCAGCTTGCCGTACATTGAATCTAGCTATACCTAGACCCATGTCCCCTACCCGTTGTTTCTGGGTGCTTAACCGTGTCTTCTTTATTCCAAAAAATAAGGTAACAGAATAAATGGGTAGGGTATAGAAATCTAGGTAGACTGCTATTGTATCCCCAAACCCTGAACTCTGTGTGGCCGTTATTGCATAGGGGGGCTGAGCCTAACCTCAGGGCCAGGCCTGAATCTACCTGGAACTTTGTACAGGTAGGGGATGAGGGGTTTAGGGGGTTTAGGGGTCTAGGGGGTTTAAGATTTCAGGGCCCGTATGATATTATACGCTTTAGTCTTGATCACCTATTCCCCCATGCCCTACGCGAAGCGTGGGAGGAAGTCTGAACCCTGGCAATCTCAGCCTTGGATTTGGATTGTCCCTAGCAAGCCGTGAAAGCTTCCGTTTACATGAGCGCTCTGAGGGCTCGGGAGTTACTCTTGGTGGTTAACGGTAGCTTCCACAAAAACAGGAGACCCCAACATGAACCCCAAACTACTCTGATCCTTATCTTTGGATCCCCCCAAAAAAAGAACCCAGACGCTAAACCCCTAAACCCCAAGTCCTAAACCGGAACCACGCCCAAAAAAACACGAAAATAAAACAAAAACAACAAACCAGAAGGTTGGCAAGGCGGATTTAGGTTTTAGGATTTAGGGTTTAGGGTTCAGGATTGAGGGAGTAGGGTTCAGGATTTAGGGTTTAGGGTGTGCGTACGGGTCCAAGTAGCCAATAAACATATACCTTCCCAGAAACTCTACAACTATTTTTAAAGCGCCAAGCATCCCTCTCAACCCTAACTCTCTGAACTCCAAACCCTAAAGCCCGAAAGCCAAAAGCCCTAAATCCTTAAACCCTGAACCCTAAATCCCGAAAGGCTCCCAAAGCCCTACACTCAGCTAAGGGATAGAACCCCTGTATAAGCCCAGGTTTCATGTCATTTCCCGTGTTCTTTTCCATCTGATTCCCCACTATTTGGGAATATCCCTAGACCCTAAACCATACATCCCTAAAGCCCGAAATACCCTTGAAACCTGAACCCCAAAATGGGTAGCTCACTGAAGTATGGTTTAGGGGTAGGGTTTAGGTAGGGCTGAGGATTTAGGGTTAAGGGGGTAGCTCACTAAAGGTCTGGGGGGTGAACTACTACGATGAGCTCAGCTTCGGAGACCTCTTCAAGCGTGCGGGCCTTTGAGGACTTACTAAGCAAACCCTTGCAAAAGCTTATGTGGCTAAGGATTAGCATTTTGGGTTCAGGGTTTAGAGTTTAGGGTTTAGTGTTCAGGGCTTGGGGATTTGGGGTTTAGGGTTTAGGGACCCTGAGGCGCCATGGAAAAAAGGCCCACCTCTGCAATGATACATCGCCCCGTCTACGAGATAATGGCATTAGATTGGGAGTCTGTATTGCTAGGTGGTTGGGTGGCTGCTCAGATGGAGCCCCTCAGCAATGTCATCGTTTCCGAAATGTAGTCATGGACTCATCCTTGGGGGGTGGCATGGAGAATCATCGTGTTCTTGTTATTGGCAGTAACATAGACAGCAGGAGAAGGCCTCGCGGCTGGCTGGAGGAAAAAGGCAACCGCCTGCCGCGACCGGGTGAGACTTGGCAGCGTCCCTACAGTCCTTACGGCCCCGCAAGCAACGGCCTCTCATGGGCCTTCTCTGCCGCGGAAATGCCACTATGGGATCTTCCGGACAGACTGTCGACACCCTGGAGGCGGCGGATATATACCGGCTAACTGCCAATCAACCGCACCTAGCCCCTGCAGACGTCTCCGCCCATGTCAGTCCGGAGTGGCAGCCAATCTCTTACACCACCAGCAGCTGCCCCTATGACATCGCGCGGGTCATCGGCCCAGCAGAGGAAGTCACCAGCGCCATCCTGTATCAGCTCGGGCCTAACAGGGGTTTCGAGCACGTTCACTACACCTCTGCCTGCCGGTCCCTTTCTGGTCTCTTTACTGCGCACACTAATGCCGACTACCCACCTTGTACTTATGGACCATGATACATGTTTGACATGTCTGTGGGAAGTAGAGGAACTACGCCAACTCGCCGCCGTGCAGCTGGACCACATTGCCGGCCAACCTGCCACAGAAGACAACCTTGTCTGGAAGTATGTCCCGGAGGGCGCCGCGGCTTATGTCCCTACTGAGCCAGGTTCCTTTTGTTGGTTACTTTGGGGGGCTCATGGGTGGCTACAAGGAACCTCCAAGTACCATTGAATAAAGATCAACTTCAGGGTTCGAAATAGTGGGTCTTAAGGCCTAGGGTTTATGGTTTAGGGTTTAGGGTGTTAAGGCTATAGCAGGAAGTACTGAAGTCTATAGCAGATAGTAGTTGGAGGTTCTGCGTGTGGTCTAGGTGGGGTTAGAGGTATCCTCGTTTGGCTGATGCCTAGTTATAGCCATGCGTGCCCTCAACTTGTTCCCGCTGATAACTAAGCATGGGTACCCACGACAGAAAAGATCATTTGTCTGCTCAAGTTTCCGGCAAATGTCTCTAAACAGACCCCGCATGCATAACCCGAAATGTACCATACCCAGAAGCATAGCCCCTTTCACGCAAGGCATCAGCATTTAAATTGCCTGAATATAGATTACCTTGCAGTCCGTCAGCATGAGGGAGCCCATATATTGATAAGCAAGGATGCAAATTCAAACGGGTTCAGCTTCAGGGTTCAGGGCACATTTTCAGCAAAGCCAAATAGAAGACGAGGCTTTGCGGAGCGATCGACGAAGCCTTTTTTCCTCGGCGAGTATGGCGCAGACGCGTGCCCTTGGGTGCAGTCGAAGCCACATGATTTGGGGTTTACGGCTCAGAGAATTCTATGTGCAGGGGCTGCGTAGTTTTGTTATGGTGATAGGATTGATAGACAGTATGAACCAGACAGTACCTTCTAGTATCTAGGGCCGGCAAGAGATGGTGTTCCATCAGGGTCTTAGTCAGGCAAAGCGAAGTTTTCAATGTACGTAGGGTTTGAATGGGACAATCATGTCTTAGGGCTTAGGGGTCAGTGTGTATAGGGTTTAGAGACAGGCGTTCAGTGGTGGTTGACCCCCAGAATATGTTGATCAAAGATTTAGACCCCAGACATTTTAGCAGGCTGCTCCAATGTGGCATAGAAAGGTTTGCAAGTGGGGCTTTGATAAGACATGGAGAGCTTGTGCGGCCAGCTCAGGCCGCAGGCATGGAGATTTACTGACATAATGGATGCATTCTAGGTTTGCGCGAAAAGGCATATGGGGCGACCCTGCTGTTAGGAAATACCGACGCTCGCGTTGTTGCTTCCCTGCATGCTTATCTACATGAGCAAATATGTATATGTACATGTCGTGTGTATGTGTACGGGAACAGGGGTTTGTTTTTCCCTCATCTATGCGTGGCATGTATATAGTTTACAGATGCCTGACGCCTCTAGGGGACCTTGCACATGGACGGCCCTTTCTTTGGCCGGTGGACAAAAAGCATCTGCCCAAGACACCACTCATTTTTTCCCCGAAGGCTAGCCTGTGTCCCGAATTGTTCAATCGAAGTGAGGCTCCAACGTTTAGGTGTTTGCTTTCGGCTATGGTTTTCGTCCAGGAATTTATGACAAGACCCTTGGCAGGTGTCCGCACTCACAACCAGATGGTTACTTCTAGAAGCCTAAATCCCAAAGCCAAAATCCTAAAGCCTAAAACCCAAAATCCTGGACCATAAACTCAATCCTAAACCCAAAACCCTAAAACCTAAACCCCAGACCCTACCTAGACCCCCCAAGTACCCTCTATAGACCCTAGGTATCCCCAAATAGAAGCTACATAGACCCTATTTAGGGTACTTGGGGTCTAGGTAAACCTCGAACAAGATTCCTTGGGCCGGAGCCATTCTCCCCGACCATGCCGAGGGGGGATCCTCAAGTGCCAGAAGCTTCAGGGAGTTGCTAAAGGAAGTCTCCCAGTGCTTTAGGGATTTAGGGATTTAGGGTCTAGTAATTTAGGTTTTAGGGATTTAGAGATTTAGGGTCCTAGGGTCTAGTAGTTTAGGTTTTAGGGATTTAGAGTCTTAGGGTCCAGTGATTTAGGTTTTAGGGATATAGGGATTTAGGGTGTTAGGGTCTAGCGATTTAGGTTTTAGGGATTAAGGGATCTAGGAATTCTCTCGGGCTTTCACACCACATCAAGCAACCAAAGACATGGTTTGCTTGGAGGTCCTGGGCTTCTGACCTCCAAGTAGCATTTAGGGTTTACTAGGTCCCCCAGTGGTACCCTTTTACCCTTTTTATTTTGGG
Organism: Symbiodinium pilosum; assembly: GCA_905231905.1. Classification (NCBI taxonomy): domain Eukaryota; class Dinophyceae; order Suessiales; family Symbiodiniaceae; genus Symbiodinium; species Symbiodinium pilosum. The sequence goes on along the minus strand of CAJNIZ010042565.1, from coordinate 25,043 downwards.
GTCTCCTTATTAAAACAGAACAGTATCAAGAAGGGTACCCTTATTATGAAGGGGTTACTGGGGAACCTAGTTTAGGCTTTCCGTGCAGCACGTTCAGGTACGACACCCGGATCACGGCCGTGAACGAGGACGCAATCCTAGGTTTGTGTCCGATGTACATGAAAGTTATTGCGCGTCGCTGTTCACAACTTAGACCCTAGCCTCTAAGCCTTCTGCGAATGTTCTAGCATTTCATGCTGTGGCAAACCCATAGAGTTCTTCGTCAGCCCGCCAAGAATAACAATAATAGCAATAACAAAGGACTACTTACAATAAGAGCAACAAATGGTAAGAATAGCAATAGTAGCAATAATTTTCTTTTGCTGTCAACACGTGAATCAGAGCGGCATGACCTCATTTGGACTGGACAGATGACAGTTCTTTTTGTTTGTGGTTTCCTTGATTTAGGGGTTTAGGGTTTCCTTGGGCTTTGGATTTAGTAGCGGGATCTTGTCCAATTTAACGGTGCTCCATACGCGCCTTTGTTGAGTTCGAATCGTGAATAGAGACCCTGAAAAATGTCAAGAAACAGGAGTTTGGACTGTGAGTTTTGTATGTGTGTACATATGTATATATATATATATGAAGATTTGAGGATGGTGGCTTAGAGGCTTGGAGTTTGTGAGCTAAGCAACAGCGCGAGAAGCCAATGAAACTTCACCTGGTGAGGATCTGGCAGTTTCCGGAAGCATCTTACATATTCGCGACATATGACTCTCCCATATGAGCTAATTCCTATCAGTATTTGGTTTGTTGCGGGGCCCTCGGCAGTGGACATAGGAGTCCCTCTTGTAGTTCAATATAGTCCCTAATAAGGAACCCATGTCCATTAAATCGTGTAGGAAATATTGACTGTAGCTCATGTACTCATAGGCTTCCAGAAAGGTGCTCTCATCGTGGAAGAAGGTAGCTCACCAAGGCTTTAGAACTGTCATGGACAGTCTATGAAGTTTTGAAGGTGCTTAGTTAAGGGATTATAATACCATCCCTGCCAATGAACCCTTCCAGGGCTTAACAATGCCGAAAAAAAGGTTTCGGGTGTAGGGCTCTAGATCTGGGTGGGTGCCTTTGGGGGTTGTACTATTGTAATTGCTAAGTTAGTAAGAGGACAAAATATGCTGACCCTGCCACGTGTAGAATCATAAGGGGTATTGTACCCTGATAACAGAACCCTCTTCCGTTATTCAACATTGTTTTCTTCGGGTCAATGTAGGTATTTAGTACATACTTAGGGCTACACTCAGAGCTCCAGGGCATTTCTGGCCCCAATGTAACCTACAACTTTTTTAATTCGACTAGAACCATATTAAGAGACTTCGGGGCTAATTATAGTCTCCCTTAAGTAGATAGAATATGGGGTATATGGGGATCTTATTCTAATATATCCAAAGCCATATTCTATGTACCCAAGGGTACTATACATGTAACAATTCTTTAACACTAATTACCTTCAACCTTCAAGACTGGGCTCCCGTTTCAACCCTTGGGGCCCTGGTGTCTACCATGTGGCTGTGGCTACCTGGACCCTGTGGGTCTTGCCATGCGGTTGGGGGTTTAGGGCTTAGAGATTTCTACACATGATCTGACTGCGCGCCCCTTAGTGTTGAGGAGCTCGGGCACCTTGCGCATCATATAGGGTTTAGGTATACGATTTAGGGAAATTGGGGTTATATTGAGATAATGGAAAAGAGAATGAAAACTGCTAGTTAGGGTTTAGGGTTTAGTAGAGCCATTGCTCCTGCAACCCCTTTTCAGCCTAAATAGGGCTTCAGGTTTACTGTTGGGCTTGGGTGAAGTCTTCAGACTGGAAGTGCCAGGCACACCCGAGGGGGGTTTGACTCCTATATGTCCCTTCTAATTATGTAATTCCTCAGAATCATCCCCATAGTAGTCCCCATGATCCATTACCCATAACCCCATTCCCCACTAAGTTTGAATAAGTAAACTGCTTCACAAACTTTCCGTGGATCTTGACCCGGAACCAAGCAAGACGTTCTGGATGCAGGGGATTCCCCAAAGGAGGTGTTCCCATGTGTGGAATCTTGGGATATCGAGGTGATGAGAGGATTACGAGGGTCCCTGTCAGTGATATAAAAAGTTGGAAGTGGTTGGCAAGCCTGAAACAGTTGCAGGGCGCACAGGCACTTGCAACCAAATTGTTGACGCAGAGCCGCCACGTTTTGCCAGGTAGAAGGTAGAAGTGCTCAAGAAGAAGGTGTAGCTGGATCAAAGTTGGGATGGATTTGGGTTTTGCTAAACCCTGATAAGAAGTATCAAGCTATATTTCGAATAGTCATCCAGTGTGGCAAGGATCTGGGCTTGAAGGTTGGGATTTTGAGGAGCGCATTTGAAGGCAGGAGCTTTGTTCTTGCCGGCGTTTATTGTTTGCAGTGGCAGAGGGCGGAACTACATAGGCAAGACTGTGTCGTAGTTCTGACATGCACGCTGCTAAAGCCGATTTTGCCAACAAAGCTGGAAGTGTAAGCTGCTTGCTTCTGTGTACAAGCGCGTCTACGCCTCACGTTCGTTCAAGTGAGAATGCAGACTTCTACATGTAGACTCATGACTCAACTTAACTGTTGTAGAACAGATTAGGCCCTCAACTTAACTTGTCCAGCCGTGCTCACAGAGCCCCAAACGGAAACCAGTTGCACAGGGCCAGGTTGCCAACCAGGGACCCAGATGCGTGGCCAAATATGCGTGGTCTTGTTTCCCGACATTCCCTCGTGCTAAGGGTCCAAGTAGCTGACGAGCAGATAATTTGGCCCAAAGTATCTATATAGGAAACCGTGTGTTTGCGGATTGGATACTGGTTTGATACCCTTTTCCGGGAGGGCTTGTCTTAACTATCCATGAAGCTCAAATTCCTGGGAAATTGAAGCAGCAAGGCGTGAATTGAGTGACTCTGGAGTAAAGTTTTGATTTTGATCGCCACCCCCTGGTAGTGAACCTCCGTTTAGAGTTTAGGGTTTAGGTTTGGGGGTTAATAAGCCTCCTCAATGTGCTTCCATATCATAGGGGGACGGGGACACTGTGGATTGGGCTTAGAGTGGTGGGGGGATGTTAGTATTGAGGGGAGCTGCTTAGGGTTACTATATTAGATATATCATGCTACCTTCCCATTCACCTGGGTTTGTGGAATGTAACTTTTCAGAATCTATCACGATGTCTGGCCGCAGGCAAGGAGGGATGTTAAAAGGCAGCTGCTTCAAAATATCCCAATAAGGAGGTAACAAGCAAGAATCCCACTGCAACCATACTGTAGCGCCGTATACGTAGGTTCCCTACACACTGAAGCCTGAAGCCGTCAGTAACCCCAAGGGCTCAACATATGGCAGGGAGCAGATCATGGAAAACAGCGCGATCTTCCCCGGTGGCATATGCTCCTGGTGGCGAGTGTAGGGTTCATGGAAAACCCTAAACCCTAAACCGCACATGTACAGGTTACATGTCCGGAGTTGTGTGCGACTTCCGTGTGGTAGTTTCCCCAGAATAGGGAAACCCCAATACGGACCCTTATATACTATGGTCCTTTTTATGGGGTCCCCCAGAAAGGTACGGTTTATGGAGTGTAGGGTTTTTGGCTTACGCTTTCCGATGGCATTTCTTAGGACTGGTTTTTAGTCGTATCATGGGTTTCCCTATTACCCCCACCTATACGTACTGTAATTGGGTTATTTAGGGATACTTAGAGGGCTACTTAAGGCTAACGCAAGGGAATCTAGGTGGGGCAAATCTATGGCGGGGTAGTAGGGGCACTCATGATCATACTGTCTAGAGGTGTAGGGTTGAAGTCTTTGGAAAGGGATTCGCAACACGCGGAAACCCTTAACCCCCTCAAAAGCAATCCGTGAGTTTTGGAAATCCCCCAGCATAGAGACCTCCACCCGCGATGGTTCAGAGAAGTTCTGTTGCCGCCAAGGAGGTTCGGGAAGATAAGGGTTAAGGGTTCTGGGGTTTAGGGCTTAGGGCTGAGGGACTGGGCGGAATTGGTTCTACGGACCCTTGGAGAGGATTATAGACGGACTTCTTCCTTGATTCCCTGCAAACTACTGAGAAGTTACTCTGAGAATCCCTGCCCAGGAGAGTCGACTTCGGTAACCCTAATTACTATTTACCACGTTCCAAAGCTCGACATCAATCTCCCTTGGCCCCTTTAAAAGCATTGCCTTAAACCTTACCCCCTAAACCCTGCCGTGCAAGCTTGAAAAGATGCCACCTTTGCATTCTGATACTCATATATTTTTAGAAATACCCGCAAAACACCCTATACAAATTATTTTGGCCCCTACATGCAATCCCCATAAGTCCTTATATAATCACCGTTTCCATAGCATTTTCCAATTGCTTCTCCATGTTTTGAATCAAAATTTTGGAATTATTTACGAGTTAGGCCACTGCATTCGAACCCTCAACCCCGAGCCCTAAACCCTAAGCCTTTGCCTTCTTCCCCAAGGCTCCGGCGGCCTCATCTTTGAACTGGCCGATGAGTGGTGGAAAGACGGGGGTGGAAGACACTTGCCTGTAAAACACACTGTAGACTTTAGGGTTCAAATGAGAAACCCCGTCCTCCAGTTTTGGAGTTCCGTCCTATAACTTGTTATGGTACATCCTCAACGAGGTAGCCGGTAGCCTACACTTTCAGGGGGATGTGCAGGAAATCCAGGGTCCAGGCAAAGGTTAGGTCAGCATGGAAGACCGTTTCAGATTTTGGGGTCGAGTTTGTGAGTAAAGGCTTCATTTGGCAGCTTCGAAAAGAAGCTGGTAGAGAAGTCACAAGTGCCTCTTCATGAACATGTCAAGGTTCTCTTGAGGAAGTTTTAAGAAGCTTTGAAGTATGACAGAGATTTCGTAGACCTCAGCACCATCTGCAGGCTTTGCATTCCCCGCAAGACGCCTCTCATGTGCCCCTGGGCATCTAGGATGCGGCATCTTACTGGAGCCGTCGGGCGCTGTTCAGTTGTCAGTGTCATCATGAGGTGGCTGAAAGAATGATCAATACTGGCCTTTGGTTAGCTAGTAATGAAGGAATGGAGCAATGGATCCCTACAGCAGTCCCTAAATAACCCATTATAGAAGTTTCCGTTTTTGTTTCCATTCCTTCATTCCCAGCTAACCAACAGTCAATAATTCCCCTATATACACCCAGTTTCCATGTCATTTTCCATGTTCTTTTCCATTTGATTCTCCATTGTGGGTGGGCGGGGGGGGGGGGGTAACCCTAAAACTCTCTAAACCCTAAACCCAAAAAGCTTAGACCCTAGAACCCTAAAACCCTAAACCCTCAAATTCTAACTAAAACCGTAAACCCCCAAACCCTAAAGCCTAAACCCCCTAAAGCCCTGAGTTACAACAGCCACTTCAGCTTGCGATAGTGTGATACCCCGCAGCCTTGCCAGATGTATCCTGGAAGTATATGAACCATAATCTAAACTCCTTAAAGGGTGTCATATAAGGGATTATATAACCTTATCTATTTAGGGTTTCGGGTTTAGGGTTTAGGGTCTAATCTCCTTACCTCAGGGGTCATATGGGAGACTTTAGGGTTAGGGTTTAGGGTCTAAACTATAGGGGGAGTAGTGTAGAGGTTATTAAGGGGGATACTAGAAGTTTAGAATATGGCTCTTATGCTCTGTTGTAGTCGGATTCTTGTGCATAGGACCACCCCGAGATGTGCTTTCTTCCTGACAAATCCCACACCATGCTTCTATACCGCCTATCCCTGTGGGACGCTGGGAGAGGCGGCCCCCAGAATGGCATACCGGTAATATTAAATTTCCCTCCATGACCTCTGTATGCCTGTAGGGATCCAAATAGCCCAATGTAGGTATTAGATACAGACTTTCGGACCCAATGTAGGTATTATTGGTGTACTTGAATCCCTGGGGTACTATCATACCATACTCCCCAAACTATAAGGTAGTGAGCGTCCTGCATTTTTTGTATCAATCGTATCCCCTCAGGGTCCCACTGATTTATGCAGAATTCGTCCCTAAGCCCTAAACCCTAAACGAAGGGCAGCCCCCAGGTAGTACGGGGGAGATGGTTCGGATCGAGTATTTCAATGAATTCCCTGCAAGGAGCCAGACTCCAGTTTCTCCTTAGGGTTCAGGGTTTTGAGTTATCTAGGACAAGGAGTCCTTGATCCAAACCCACCTCTAGAAGTTTAGAACAAACCGTCTTTTCTCCAATATTGTAGGATGCTTCTAGACGGAGTATCGAACGGGAACCCATGGAAATCTGGGCCCTAGAGTTTTGCGCCATACTCTAACCCTGGACGCCCAACACGAAATCTTGGAGGCATACCCACGGATGCTTGAGAAAGCCCAATTCTTAATCCTACGCCCTGATCCCTAAACGTAATCCCTGGACCCTATATATCCGCTGGAACCCTAAACAATCTCTTGAAGGCTCATGGGACTTTGCAACTATTTATAGCTGAGCTTATATCCTTGTACCTATAGTCCCCCAAATTGGACTTATGTAGTTTTCCTTGATTATGAGTAGGGTCGTAAGTCTAGCTAGAAGAAGTTACTCAGTGCCCTGAATCTCCAAATATACTTTCAATACTGCCCCCTCAATAACAGCTGGCTAGCATTCAGAATATAAATCCATACACCTATCCCTTAATATTACCCCGTACCATTGATTCTTACTGGGTGGGACACCCTAAACCCTAAACCCTATAACCAACACACACAAAGACAACCCTTAATCCAAAACCCTAAACCAAAGTATATGCATCTAGCTGAGGCCCTCAATCTCAGGATACTGGTGGTCTGGCACCAGGAGGCCTCCTGAAGGGCCTTGCCAAGTTTACTGAGGGGAAAGAAAGTAGGATTGCGCGGTGAGGGCGTGGGGTAAGGAAGTAGGGTTTAGGATGTAGGATTTAGAGCTCAGGGCTTAGGACGTAGGATGCAGGGCTTAGGTTTTAGGGTATAGGGTTCACAAGAAAACAGCAACAACTATGTCGTTGTTTTTTAAAACTTGGGGTTGGAGGTTCAGGGGCCAATAGTAATAGGTCCCCATGGTAGTGCCTGTATACTCCCTCGCGGCGGGCCCTTTATGCTATACTCTCCTTCCATACGAACCACAAGTAACAGCGACTTTTTTTTGCCCGCCATAAATAGAATGAGCTATCATATAGCAGGTTATGTATGGACTACTATATGGAGGCATTCACACTCGTGAGTACAGATTTCACACATCCAGGCGCAGGGCTATCTTCCCCAAAATAGTATCTAAGCCCAGATCAACCTTTCCAATACTTCCCTTGAACCCTAAGCGGGTGGGGGGAATGCAGCTCTCAGTAGACGCCGTGTTAACCAGATGGCCTTGAAACATACATGTGAGCTGTAGTCTAGACTCCTTGAAAGGGGTGTATATAGGGGATTGTATAGGGGAGTCTTAGTATCATTGGGGTTTAGAGGTGGGATACCAGGAGTTTAGACTATAGCTCATGTAGTGCGGCTGTCGGAAGGGATCCTCTCAAGGCTGCAATACCCTCTTACCGACGAGATGCCTTGGACCTTTTTGTTGTTGTGCAGCACGGCCACGCGCGAAACCTGGCGCTGCGGATCCGGATGATTTTCATGAGAGATTTAGGATTTAGGGTTCCGGGTCTAGGGTTTGGGGCGAAGGGTGATATTCTTACTGACATGAAACATCGTGCGAAGAGACCCATGATGAGGCTTAGCCCATGTGGGTATTTCTCAAAACAGTTCGAATAAGGACGCGCACGATCCCCTCATAATCCCTATATAGCCCTGCGCCGCCCGGGGACCCCCCCGGTTTTGGAGGGACTCCCACCTACATGAGAGAGAGCCACTGTAGCAATGGGAGTAGTTGAACCTATAGCTCACTTATGACCATGCTGGGGGACTTAGGGATCTTGTAATTAAGTGTAAATTCCTTTTGTTCAGTAGGTCATAGGGACCCATGGATCTCCAAGCAGCCATGGCAGAGTGTCAGTATTCACCAGAAGACCAACACAAAACGAATCAACAGCTTTGTGGATCCCTAGACATGGAACGCCACACTCCACAGGTACCATTGTAACCCCCGTTCCAGGCAGCCAGAAACGTAAAGCCATAGACGCCAAAGGCTAATTTCCAAACCCTACAGTACCTGAAACACTGTACCGTAAACCCTAAACCCCTAAGCCGTAAACCATCATCAAGCAACCCCAGCCCCAAACCTAATGGTCGGAACAACACCCCCGAGCCAGGTGGCCCATTTCCAGATCGTGTCTTCAACGAAGAATGGCGCCAGCCTCACGCATTTCCTTAGAGATCCCAGTATACAAACAATGCCTACATTGGACCCCAAAGACTTTAAATGTTATCTAGGTTGGGCTATTTGGGTCCTAGGGGTGGGATTCACAAGTCAGTACGGGCTGCAGCGATTAGATTCCTGTAGAAGGTTTAAAGGCCATCAGCGGCCTTTTGTTTCCCCAAGCGCTCAACCCTAAACCATGTGAGGTTCTTAAAAGGTTTCACGGCCATCACCCTAAACCCCAAACCCCTAACCCTAAACCATTTTGAGAAATTCGCCAGTTGCCTTGATTGTGGCGGAACGGATCCACTCACAAGACCGTGCGCCAAGGCGACCTGGCACCTATCTACGCTGCCCAAACCTTCAGAATAAATGCCAACATACCCAAAAGGTGGAAGGCAAGTATTATGAGTATGTGGAACATGTAAGCAGCCTCGGGGTATTTAGGTTATCATAGCCAGTAGTTGGAGGGTTTAGTATGTAGTCCATTTGGTTCCGTCTTCGGCTACCACCACTTCATGCCGGCCATGTGCGAGCATTGCAGGGAAGTAGGAGCCAAATGTGTTTGCGGTTACCCTGGAGTGAAGGTCCAAATGCAAGGTATCTGATTTCCCTCAGTTGTTTACAGGATGAGTCTCTTATTGGGTTCCTATCATGAGACGCTCCTGTGTACCTCCAAACTTAGGCATGACCTCTAAACGGCCTATGGTTTGGAGGAACCCAGTCGTTGACAGCATAGTAGTTTCCATTTTCTTTTCCATTATCCCAATATAGCCCATATATAACCCCAATATACTATAGTAGTTTCCATTTTCTTTTCCATTATCCCAATATAACTGTAGTAGCCTGTGACCATGAACCCTCAAGGCTGCACTATCGAAGATTCCAGCAAGTGCATATGGGATATACAGGGGTTATATAGGGGTATATGAATATGGGGGTTATATAGGGATAATGGAAAATCAAATGGAAACTACTATTTAGGGCCAAGGTTTTCTGTGGCGGTTTTGTTTACGATCTCAAGACGCCATACTACTATACTAGGAAGCCACAGGTAAGCTTGCATTGCCTTCTGTTGAAGTTGAAGATGAGTTTCCATGAGCAGGACAGTAGGACGGTATAGTAGCAATGAAATAGGCACATGTCGGAGAAGTAGTCAGTAGGGCTCGACAGTAACACTACTGCCGAACCTGCATCACCATTCTATACTAGGCGACAATGATTCCCAGGATTTATGGTTGTTGGGGTGGCAAAGTGTTATTAGCCACAGGAGTCTGGGGCGACTTTCAAGAAGCCTTCAACCCTAAAACCCGGACCCTAAACCTTCAACCCTAAACCATGCAACCCGGGGTTTCACAAAGGTGGGGCCTCCTCACCGTGGAACGCGTTCCGCGGCAGGCTAGGCTGATTCAACTAGCAGGGTCCCGGTACCTAAATGGTCTATACATATATATATATACGATGCCCCAAAGGTTTCTTACATGATTTGGTACTTAGGTCCGAAATTATTTAGTATCTAGGTACTTAAACACATAAAATAAGATGTTTATGGTTTTAGAGTGAGGGATTAGGTAGCTGGGTATTGGTTCTAGTGATGGCAGAGGATGAAGTACAATCCCAAAGGGTCCATGTAGCTATATGGTATCTTAATTGGGCCTGAAAGTAGCTATAAGGGAAGCATGTCGGGCCCTAAGTATATATTATAGAACTACCCTAAACCCTAAACCCTATACATAGACCCTTGAATTTGGGAATATGAAGGTTCTTAGAGAACCGCGGATACGCGGGACAGGGAGGTCGGGTCCAAACCAAGGATTCAAAAAAAGGTACTTAGGGTTTAAGATTTAGGTTTAGAATTTAAGGTTTAGGATTTAGGGTTTAGGATATAGGGTTTAGGGTTTAGGAATTAGGGTTTAGGGTGTAACAGGGCGTAGGAGGTAACTTCCAGAAACTCCCAGTTGCCACATGGTAGGTTGTCAAAATCACGGTCGCTCGAAGGGTCCCCAGTATTATACGGCCCCGAATATATGGGGTATCCCACTAAGAAGCCATAGATTTTGACAATCGTCCAGATTGTGCCGACATTTTGAGATTTGCGTGCCAGCTGCGCGGTGATAGAAGCTGCAGCTCAGTAGAAATGACCCCCTAGTTCCCTAGTTAGTAGGTACACACCCTAATCCAAATCCCAAGCAAGACTGTAGGTAATTGGGGGTTACAACTCTAAGGCTCTAGGCAAGATACCTTGCCTTTGCCTGTTCATGCTGGTCTTGCCTTGGCAAGCACATCAGGCGAACCTCCCAAAACCTCTTCTTTCCTGGCTTCTCGTCAGGACTTCAAGTGCATCTACCATTACTAGGAAACCATTTACTGTTACAAATCATGTCACGGTAATTTCGTTCAAGTTCTTTAACAGCAACCCAGCTTTTTCTGGATTACCTGATACATGGGAAGGAGGAAGGAGCTGAGGTATCTACTAATCGCTTCCCGTATAATAAAAACCCAACCTGTTTTTTCTAGTATGTTCCCTTATATCTTTGGGGTACCGGGAATCGTTGAAAGGGGGTTCCACTTTTCCGTGGAGACGCTTAGTCTGATGCACACGCCTAACGGAGAAGGATTGTTGCTACATTGGGTGCACAGCGCAGCTATAAATTTCAGCATGTTGCGGCGAAAGCCTTCAGCCGTACTCTTCAGCGGTTTTGGTATTGGTGTAGGATGAGGGAAGTCAAAGTGACGGCTTCATTTTCGCTACCCTAAGTATGAGGGACCCTATGATAATATGAGACAAAAAAGGACCATAATGCATTGCATCTAAGGTCCTAACCATGAGCTCCTAATTTAGGCCTCTACCTATTTTCTTCGTGAGTCCTAACTCAATTTGGCCTACAAGGTTTTATAAGGTATCAAATAGGCATATGTAATGACACGAGCATGAAGGACCCATAGTACTCTTCAGCTCATGCAGGAGAATAAATAAACAATAACGATGATGATATGAATGCTTATGATAGTAGTAAGAATAGCAGCAGCAACAGCAGCAGCGACAGTGATGCAGTCAATGATCCTTGACCTAACGAGGTGATGCTACGAGCGACCGCTTTGGGTCGGCACTTCGTGGGCGCTACACTTATGTAGGCTAACAACCGCCAGCAGCACCAGGAGCAACACCAGCAGCAACAGGAGGAGGAGGCGCCGTCGTCTTCGTGAAGTAAAGCCAATCATTGTAACTGAAACAACCGCAAGCACAGCGCCCAAACCCAAAACCCTGCAGCTGTAGCTCAGAGAGGCCTATTACGCGTTCGCCGCCCTGGCTATTCCTCGACCCGATTTGGCTGAGTCCGTGTTGAAGCATGGTGGCCCCTGCCCAGATTACTGCAGTGTTGCGATTGAGTGTGTGGTCAGTATCAGTACTATTACAAATTGTTACTATTATTACTATTATTACTACATGGGTGGTTGTCAAAATTATGGTCCCTTTCTGGATCCCAATTTTAATACGGCACCTAATATTTAGGGTACCCAAAAAGGGACAACAATTTTGACAACCGCCCACATTGGGGTTATATGAGCTATAGTCTAAACTCCTAGTATCCCCTTAATATCCCCTATTGTAGTCCCCTATATAAACCCCTATATAACCCCCTTTAAGGAGTTTAGACTATAGCTCATATATACATAGATGTATCATTTCAGGCTTGAGAGCCGAGGGTTTGGTGATTCGGATCAAACCGTGGCTCATGGGATGGGCTTTCAGTTTTAGATTCCTAGGGTTTAGGGTTTAGGGTTTAGGGTTTAGGATTTAGGGTTTAGGGTTTAGGATTTAGGATTTAGGGTTTAGGGTTTAGGGTTTAGGTTCAAGATTATAGTCCTCCTTAAGTAGATAGAATATGGCTTTGAGTATGTTATAATAGGATCCCCATATACCTCATATTCTATCTACTTAAGGGGGAATATAGTTTGCTTGCCTAGAAGGAACATGTGGTTGGTTTGAGTAGCACGATTGGCCTATATTATGATTTCTAGGCCACGGCTTTCCTACATTGAACTACGCCTACACTACTAAGCCAAATCAAGTGATGCTAGCTGGGAGGGGCTACAAAACTCGTGATACATGATGCAGACCATTGATTAGCAACTTCATCCCTACACCTATAGGCCCCTTAAGTAGATACAATAAAAGGTATATGGGGATCTTATTCTAGTATACCCAAAGTCATATTCTATCTACTTAAGGGGGACTGTATATAACCCTAAACCCTAGACCCTAAATAGTAGTTTCCATTTTCTTTTCCATTATCCCTATATAGCCCCAATATAAACCTAATATTCTATCTACTTAAGGGGGACTATATATACATGT
>CAJNIZ010042564.1:51269-62600 GCA_905231905.1 Symbiodinium pilosum | reverse complement strand
GGGTTTAGGGGTTTTGGGTTTAGGGTTTAGGGTTTGACATGAGGATACTCTAGGAGTCTTTTCAAGGGTTATGGGGATATAGTCCCCCTTAAGTAGATAGAATATGGCTCTGGGTATATTATAATAGGATCCCTATATACCCCATATTCTATCTACTTAAGTGGCACTATATCTAGGGTTTAGGGTTTAGGATTTGTAGTGCTGATAGGCTTCAATGAGAATGTACTGAAATGGGGGTCGCAACGGCTGTTGAGGTGAAATCTAGAAGGTTCTTAAGCCTTAGTACCAAAGGGGAAAAGCGCAGCCTCGGGAGATTTTGGGGTACCCTTCTCTGATATACTCGGGGTTAGTAGGCAATCAGGGAATATATTATAGGGGTTCCATTGCTATTCTATTCCTTTATTCCCTATACTAACCACCATCAAATTGTTTTGCGTTGCCATCTTCCAAATAGGCAGTTCGCGCTTGCACTGATCAGCCACAGTTCGTAGTTGGGCGTTCGTCCAGGTGTTTCACAAAAATCCGGCATGTTGAAACTCAAAGCCCTGAACGATTAATCCAAGCCTAAACCCTATCTGAACATACCTTTTTTTTGGCTCATGGTATGTAGCCTCCCCCAACTAGCATGCAAGCAAATGTTCCGCTTTCTTAAAAGAGTACGCGCGGGTCCTTTTCAGATTGCATGGTAGTTTGGGGCTTAGGGTTCAACCCTAAAACATAATTAAACCTTAAACGCTAAACCCTGAACCCTAAGCCCTCTGAATCCTACAAACATTCTAAACTCCCTAATCCTTACCCCTAAACTCTAAACCGTTTAGGGAGGGCGAAGCCCAAACCTTCAGGCCCCCGATCTGTAAGCTCGAAGCACTCTGCGGAGCGTAAGCTGAGTTTCGGTAACTTATGTTTACCATATGATGATGGTCTTAGGGTTCACGGTTTAAGGGTTCAGGGTTCATGGTTTAGGGTTCAAGGTTTATGCTTTGGTTCAGAGTTTAGGGTTCAGAGTTTAGGGTTCAGGGTTTAGGGGTTAAGGGTTATGTGAGCCATAATCTAGACTCCTTCAATGGTGCTATAAATAGTGATTATATTGGGGACTACTATAGGGCTTGATATTAAGAGGGATACTAGGAGTTTAGGCTATGGCTCGTAGTATGGGTGTAGGGTTTAGGAACTTATTCTAAGTTACCATATTATGGGTATATAGTACATGATGAGGTTTCGTTTTTGCAGCAGTTTGAAACATGTTCCTTAGCAGCAACCAAGTCCACTAAGCTCCTATAAGCTTCCAAGAAAAGTAGCAGCTGCTGCTTTTCTTGTTTTGTTTGCGCGTGTGTCACAGTTGAGATCAGTGAAGAAATGGAAATCACAGTACTGTGTTGGCGTCTGTGCTGAAGCCTTGATGACCTCAATGATTCGTATTTCCACAAAGCTAGGTGAGTGTTTCTCGGACTTGCGCTTACCCTTGCATCCCCTCACTAAGTTCAATATTGTGATCCTAGTCCTTTGCGCCTCCAACACATTAACTACCCCAAAAGACAGCTTTCCATACGCTGAACACAAGTCATATTATGAGTTCCTATAGAACCCCGGTTTCCATGTCATGTTTAATTGTGCCCCATATGGTTCTCCATTGTCGGAACCCCGAAATGCAGAATCTCAAGCTGAAACTACCCGTCCAAAACTGGAGTTGCTCAGGGTAGCAGCACTCCGGATGCGAGTGGAGGCAACTTGGGAGGGACACCCCTCAAACCAAGTCTAGGGTTTAGGGAAAGCTTGGCAAAAGTAGAACTACCTCACTGTCGCCGCAAATGGTGGCTTAAGATAAGCCCTAAACCTAACCCTCAGCCCCCAAATTGGCTTAACATCATGATCTGACAGTCTTATGGCAGTCTTAGGACATGCGTTGCCCTTATAAAGCGTCCCCGGTTGAGGGTTTGGGGACTAGAGATTTAGGGTCTAGTGGTTTTTATCGTGGCCCCCAGCTTGTGAGGCTTCAGTTCGGGGTTCAGAACCTGGGATACATATCTATATATATATATATATGGGTATACATGGGTATAATGCAGAATCAAATGGAAAGTGACATGAACCTGACACGGAGAACTGGAGTTTGTGAGGTTTGGGGTGTTCAAAAATTGCAGGTGCCGTTTTGGGCCCGCCCAATGAGGATTGTGGTGCACTGGGGTTGGGTCCTGCTATGCATGGGAATTAGCACGAAGGATACCCAGGCCGGGACCGTAATTTTCATAGCCCTTTACATGATAGCGTCCAACTCAGCAACTTAGGGGTTCGTTTTTGACATTTCGTTCTGCAACGGCTGCATTATTGTTTGGAGGGTATACACGCGAACCCCAGTTTTTGTTGAGGAAGTATCCATGGGATACTAGGATCAGAAGGGTTTGGGGTTTAGGACTGAGTGTTTTGGGTTGGGTGTGGCGATCTGGAGAGCTTGCTAGAAGGCGTTTAGGATATTCCAAGCCTCAAGGCAAAGATCGGTTTAGGATTTAGGTTTTAGGGTTTAGGGCTATCACATGACCTTGAGGGGGTTGGGGGGCTTACAGAATAGGGCGAGGTTATAGATCAAGATCAGCTTGATCTACTGCACTGTCTTAGAACAGTCCTCTTGAACATGCCTTAAGCAGCAAGTGTGCTCCTTGAATTCGCCTTCTGTTGGCCATGTGGACATGTATACTTACCCTGTGGGTTCGGCTTGGTTTTCATGTGGTGCAAAAAGATCATCATCAGCCTGTATGAAGTATGGTGTAAGCGAGAGTTTTACTCAAAACTCTCACTGGTTACCTGAAGATCGCTACACTCCACAATGGATGTGCGCAGAGCCCAGTAGTGAGGGCACCAAATTCAGTCGTCCGATTCAGATGGCCTCTCAGAGAGTCCAATATTCTTTGACTAAGGAACATACCCTAAGTAGTATTAGCTCTTGTCATATGGTTTAGTGAGCCTAGGGTTGCGCTTCCCCTTACTTTGTATTTCAAGCCCTTCAACCTTAATCCTGAAGCCCTAAACCCTAAACCTCAATCTCTATACCTTAAACCGTCAAGCTTAACACTAATCCCTAAACCGGACCTTAACCCTAAACCCTCAACGCTGACCCCTAAACCTAAACCTTAAGCCTAAACAGGCTCCAAGGCACTTTTCAAGCCCCAGGTTACCTTGAGAGGCAACACCCAGCAATTATGGGTTCTCCTAGCAATGTTAAGTTTCAGGCCCTTAGCCTTAAGCCCCCTCAAACCCTAAACCCTAAACCCACTGTACTGCTTCCCAGGTATCTCAATGAACCTTACTTCGCGGTTAGATAGATTCAACTGGGGGATGGGGGTAATACTGCCGGGGGGGGAGGGAGGGGGGGGGCGTAGTGGAGGGAACCCTAAACCCTAAACCCTAAACCCTAAACCCTAGTTTACACCCATCAGGCCCAGCGGAAGCGCAACTTGGACCTGGGATTCGACCTTGATCTTACCAAGCAGCGCGAAGAGAAGTTCCGTCGCATCGTAGACGAGGACTCCCAAAGGGAGGGCAAGGGGCAAGTACATAGGGAGGCAAATACCCCTTGCCTCAGCAATGTACCTGTATATCATTCAGGGTATATCGTCTGAATGAGGAGTACTGGGCTGCCTGGATTTGATGGTTTGATTTTTGGCCGTAAGCTCCGAGAAGAATTCCCTCTCCTAACTGCAGCGATTGAGCTAACCTCAGCCCCCAAAGTTACAACCAACTATAGCTATGCGATAAGAACAGGGTCTGATTCTAAGGGTTGGGGTTACCAAAGTGAATTGATTGGCCAGGTACCCCAGTAGTACCCTCGTTCCTTTTTTGTTTTGGGGTCTCCTTAGTAAAGCTGAACACTAGGAAAAAGGGGGTACCCTCATTAATACGGGGCTACTGGGGAACCTAGTTGGGCTCTCCTTGAAGCTTGTGGCAGGACCCTCTGCTGCGACAGCGTTCGCTCGCTGAGTTCGTTGCCTGCTTGAAGGATGTACGAAGGCGCTTGCCTGCTGAGCCTATCTGCACTGCGGAGGACAGCGGGATTGCGGGATTTCGAATGTTTAATTCAGGGGTCTTCTCTTCAAGGAGTTTACCCCAAATCATTCAAGAGTTCCAGCATTCCTCATGGTCTTCTGCTTACTGAGCTCTCTGGGAGCATGTGGGAAGAAAACTTAGTCAACAAGAAGAAAAGCTGGAGTCGCTGCAGCTTGAAGACTAGTCACGTCTGAAAGTTCAGGGTTTTTTGCTTGGATGTTTTGGCACCCAGCTGTATCCAGGCTTTGGAAGGATTTGACTTCTGCGTGTCTCTTAGACTGAAGGTTCATAGATTAGGCCGCACCCAGAGAGCCTATTAAGCCTTGTGCAACGAATCTGTCAGTATCTTAGGATCCTTAACATACTCCGTACTTACGGGTATTGTGCTCCGCAGTGTGGCGAGGATGGGCAGCACTGACAGGTGTTGAGCCGTAATTGTGGACCCATTATCCTGCAGCTTCAGGTGTTTCAGGGTTTAGGGTTTGGGGGTTTTAGGATTTAGGGCATGATCAGGACCTCTCCGCTAGTTCGCGATATATCGCTTTGATGGATCCCTTGATGGCTTTTCGGGCACACACCGCATAATCCAGTGTGAGAAAGACGTTTTCTGCGGTCTATGGCGGCTGGTAAACGGCTTCTGCTTATTGAAGGACTTTGTGGGGCATCCTGCATATGGCTCGTCAAAACATCCGTCCCCTCCCCTACTGGGGCATCCTGCATATGGCTCGTCAAAACAGCCGTCCCCTACCCACCCTCAATCTAGTCGTCCATATTCTATTTAGACCACAACTTGCAGAACCGCCCATCCCAAGACAGATGATTCCTGTCCTCTTAGAACAATTCTACCCCTACATAACCTCCAAGCAATCTGACCACCATTTCATTGCGGCATGTTGTGAACACTGGTTCTTAGGGCGTGGTCGGGGCTACTACTAGTACATGGAATTCTTACATCCACACAAAGCTAGTTTCCATGTTATGTTCCAGTCGATAATTGCGCATGATTAGGAGGTGATTCATGTTGAGTCCCGGTAAGTGTGGGAGGGAGGGTGTATAAGTGTAAAGCTTCCAGCTTTTCTTTCTGGACCTCCTATTCGATTTGGGGAGGGTGCCAACTTGATTGAGCAAAATTCTCGGCATGGTTGGTGGGTAGTTCCCAAAATTAGGGTCCCATTTTGGTACCCCCAGATACTATGTGCCGTAATATAATCTATGACAAAAGCGGCCCATAATTTTGAGAATAACCCTTATGATGAGGCCAGAGTTCTTTTGGTTTGGAAAGCCAGGCCATTAAACATGAAGGCCGGGCTTAGGGTTTACGGTTTGGGTGCATTCGCTTTGGGGTGTCTCAAATGAGTACTGATTTTTGGGTGGGTTAATGGTAAGGCCATTCTAGTTTGTTGTGCTTGCTGTTAATGCAGTTTCTCAGTGATGTTCACTCAATTTCCCAGGCCATTAAGCCTATAGGCCATGCTTTATTTCCTAGTGTCCTAGTCTCTACAAAACTAAACTGAACTTATCACTGTCCTTCCCTCTTCTCTTCCCTCTCTTGTGAACTCATTTTGAACTGAATAGAAGTGGAAGGCCCCCTTCCCTTAGTGATTTCAATAGAAGCCGTAGGATCCCCCAGGCCCCCCAAATTCGTTTTGAGGCCTTGTTATATTATAGAGCCCCCCCCCCTGTTGTTTGTGGGCCGCGCGCTCTAATCAGGATCGCACAGTAGTGTTTTTCACTGGAAGTTTCTCAAACCAGAGGAACTGAGGTTCAGGGTTAAGGGATATTCAGGGGCTGAAGGGAGATTATCTAAGGGTCCGTGTTAAAGGACTAGATAGGATTCTGTTTTTGGGGAAGTCCCGTATGAAAGAATCCTGTTGTAGTGTTGGGATTGCTTTATGAATATGGAGAAGACATGGGGAAGTTAGAATGGATGTTTACCTTACCTGTGGTTAGCTGGGGAAGGAAGGAAGGAATGGAAAAGAGAATGGTAACTACTATAACGGGTTATATATATATGGGGACTACTATAATATGGATCCATTCCTTCATTCCTAGCTAACCACAGGGAGTAGGTGCGACCAACGTGAAACATCATGTCTGGAGGACGGTTCCGACTTTGGTGAGTTCATCAAGACGGTCGGCGACCTTTGTGATAAGCATGCTCCAGCACAGGGTGAGGGAGGGCCATGAGAATGCTTTTGGTGGGTCGGGGTTTGCCGGGGCATGCTGACATATGAAAATCTTGATGCATGCCTCCGTAGATCTTTCAGCAGTGAACTCACACAAAACCAACTGTCCCCCTGTAACGAGCCTACCAAGATCACGCAGAAATGTCTGATATTACTGGTAGAGGGCGTCAGATAGTTTTGGATTTTGCTTGCTTGCCCAGATAGTACCAGCAGCACGAATGTGGAATTTTCCCTAGGCAGGCAAACTCCAGTATAGACCCCAAACACTAGAATCTTTCTCGTGGGGATTTCCCAAACAAGCGACCCCTAATTCACGGAAACTGCCAAAGGCTCTATATACCCTTGTACGATCCTACTAATCCCTTTAGAGAGACCCCTATTCATGAGAACCCCCATGTATCCATGTCCTGACAGTGCTGGCATCTCCACAGACAGCAAGGCAGGAGATTGAAGCAAAAAAGATGATGATATCTTGGGCACTGGCACCACCTCGTAACAGCGTATGATCAGGGTGTAGGGTTTGGGGTGGAATGTAGTCATATCACAAACATTATTCGACTGTCACCGGGTGGGGGCAGTACCACTTGATGTCTGCTTTGGTGTGCATGAGCCGAACTGCCAGCATAATGAACGCGGTCTGGGGTTTGCAGTAGCCCTTGGGATCCAAATAGCCCAACGTAGGTAAGATTTACAGACTTTAGAGCCCAATGTGGGTATTGTTTGTATATTTGGGTCCTGAGGGTAGGGGTGCACCATCCCGCTGCCCGATACCTTCGCAGTTCGTTTTAGCTCCCGTGGTACGCCATTTCCTCCTTCAGCAACATGATGGGGATTCCCCCAAAATGGTCCCTGGGTCGTCGATGAGTAATGTCAATTTCCGTTGTTTTACTTGACGACCGCCTGACTCAACCCAACAAATCACCAGAAACCTTTCCCAAAAATAAAATCCGCAAAACCGCAGCAACCCTTTTCTCAACCCACAAAACACCAGAAGACCCTAATGTAGAGCCCTGATTAATACACCCCCTCCTTTTAACGGCCTTAATATTAGGATCCCAATCATAACCCCTATTAAGGGGAGGGGTTTTATTAACCAGGGGTCTGGGTCAGGGCCAGATGCCCCACTATAGTAGTTTCCATTGTCTCTCCCATTCTCCCCA
This sequence comes from Symbiodinium pilosum, assembly GCA_905231905.1. Classification (NCBI taxonomy): domain Eukaryota; class Dinophyceae; order Suessiales; family Symbiodiniaceae; genus Symbiodinium; species Symbiodinium pilosum. Next base: position 55,216 of record CAJNIZ010042564.1, on the reverse strand, counting down.
TATAACCTATATTACCTTATCGTATGCCAATATTACTTGACCTCTCCCATTACTGGAAGACCAGCAGACGACCATAGGGCCAAGGTTATGAGATCTGATATGCAGCAGTCTCTGCTCAAGCCTCTAGGGCCTCGAGTGGGACATGTCCATTAAGGTTTAGGTTTTAGGGTATAGGTTTTAGGGCATGTTTTTCGGGAACATGTACAAGGACAGAAGATTAACATGAGTATTCCCGAGCAATTGAGAACAACTAGTTCAACTTTAAGTGTAAAGCTGTAGGCCAGATCGATCGAGATGCCCAGCCAAACTCTTTTACCCCAAATGATGTTTGCACAGCTTTCGGAGAGAAGCTAACAGCGACTTTCATAACTGGTTTCACAGATCCGGCCTCTCTTGACAGGGAGCGTTTCACCACTGTTGAAGCAAAGCTCTTCATGCGCTGAGCCTCTGCTGCGAGGTGGCAACAACATGCAGCTCGGCAGGATGCTGTGCTTCCCGTTCATGTGGTGATGTCGCATGTTAGTGCTGGCATGCGCAATGCACATCATGCGAGAGGGAGTGGATGCAGAAGCAAGAGGAAAAACTGAGTTCATGAGCCCGAGACTTGAGGCCACAGTCGCAAACTACCTCCAAGCAGACGATTTCCAAATTCAGCGAGCGGCGCAGTAGCACACGAGTGCAGAAATGCCCCTGTGGCCTGTTTGGAGGTAGGACTTAGTATTGGAATCTTGCAGTCTCTGGACCACTTTAGATGAGGGAGTTCATGGAGGGGCCGGTATGGGGCTTCTCAACAAAAGTGCGTGACCATGGGCTATCATTGGAAGACAACTCAAAGGTTGCCATGGTAGGATTTCACTACAACTTTAGCAACTCAGTGCTTTCGGGGTTCTTCTCTGCGCAAAAAAGCGGGAAGTAAAAGTTAAACGAGCAGCGGACGGTTGAACGCGGGTAGGTTTAAAACTGTTCTTTCTTTTCCAATACCCTTAATCCATCCATAATCCTCATAAAAGGCATAAAAATTCAGTTTTTCTGCCCCCGAAACCAACTCCTGAAGAGCAACCAAGTTGAGAAAATCCATGGTTAAGACCTAGGGCACCCCCAAATTCTTTCGTAAACCTAGAAAGCCCAATATCCCCGGTTCGGTTCAGGGTTTAGGGTTCAGGGTTAAGGGAGAATGTTCCTTAGATCATAACAGGGATTCTATAGCATCGTTTAGGGTATATTCCCTAATGAAGGGAGATTGGAACGCTGACTCCAGCGAAGTTTGGTGCCCTGGGACCCTGGCAGGTCGTTGACCAAGGACTTAAGCTGCAACCTGCCACTCATAATCTAGTGGCTTCAATAGTTGCCAGTAGCATTGTCACGATTGTACCTCAAATACACCCCGAAATGATACTCGTGCATCATGTAGGTCTCCGCAGTGACTTGTCTTTCTGGTTGTAAGTAGGGAATAAGGGAATATACATTATAGGGGTTATAATGCAATATCCCCTGCTAACAGCCAGTAGCTTGTTTACAGAAGCTTATCTAAACCTTAAGCCCTAACCCCTAGACCCTACGCCCCTAGACCCCAAAACCCCCAAAACCCCAAAACCCCTACACCCTAATCCCAGCTGAATCTGACAAGGACTCCACCTGACTTTTAGGTCATAAAGCACCAAATGGAGTTTGACCTGAGGTCCTCTTCGAAAATTGTTCTGGTTTCCTGCAGGCCTGGAAAGAGAAAATAGGACAAGGACGTTGGTATAGTCCCCCTTAAGTAGATAGAATATGGGGTATCTGGGGATCTTAGTATAATATACCCAAAGTCACATTCTATCTACTCAGGGGGGACGATAATCATCTCTATAGTGAAGCGTGTAGAGTATAATCCAAGGCTTCGTGGCATTTGCCATCTTCTTTTGCATTTGATTCTTTCATTGCTGGGATCATACCCTGAAGCCTGGAGTGTAGAACACGTAACAAACCTTGAACTCGCCAAGAACAAACCTAAACCCTAAGCCCTAAACCTGAAACCTACAAACCTAAGCGCGAAACCCCAAACCCCGGAGCCCGGACCCTGAACTCCCCAAATTCACTGCCCAACACCTAGGCTGGTTTCCGGTGCGAGTCTGCTGGGACACTGACAAACTCGGGCTGAGATTCGGACCGCTGGAGGACTTCCTTATAGCAGCAGTTGAGTTTAGGGTTTAGGACTTACGGTTTAGGGTTCAGGGATGAGGGCTTATAATGACCCCAATAATGCAGAACCGAATGGGCAAGAGATGGAAAACAAAATGGAGACGGGAGCGATACACACAATGCGACACTAATTACCAACATTATGGCCATTTTCTAGCGTACCTTAAAAGAGCTTCAAGCTGACTGATGTTGGCAATTGTTTCAGCGACTACAGTACGACCCACGATGAAGGTGGAAGGCAAGGCCGCAGGGCGTTTTGGGGTTCAGGGTGTAGCAAGTATAGGGTTTATAGGGGTTTATAGGGGTTTATAGGGGGGTTTATAGGGCTTATAGGATTTAGGGTTTAGGGTGCGCAAGCTTGGCAATTTCATCCCGAGTTCTTCCTGCAGACCTATGTAGTGTAGAAAACGATTCATTTGACTGTTTAAGTTCCTTAGGCTCCTACGCGATTTTCGGCCCAAGGTTTATTGCAGAATTGGAGCGGTTTGAGCTAGCGTGGGAGCTTGGGCCGTTCACAAGATACCTTCCTTTAAAACAACGTGGAACGCCAAAAAGGACACTGTAAGGACCAGCGTTTTTTGGGCGCTACTTGGATCTCCCATATTATTTTGGGGGAGGGCATGTTCCAGAGTTAAAAGAGTTACAGCTTCTGCCCCTACTTCTATCAGGACTTCCTGCTTGGAGCGACTAGCAGCCTTGTGGGTGAGGACTAGGCATCAGGATTAGAGGATATTTCGGCCTGAACCTCAATGTGGTTGCTGCAACGCAGAATGGACTCTATGTATTGGTGCTGTGGAGCCAATGGAGCACCCCAAGTACACGTTCCCCGTAGCTTTCGTATAGCCCCACAGCACCCAAGTTCAAACCTTACGCCGTGCAGCTAAGCCCTAGGTATAACCCCAGACGGCCCCATGGCATCTTCCATCCTTCCTCAACCCTAAACCCTTATAAGCCCTGGGGGTTACCGAGATCCTCTTATTGCAGTAGCACAGCCCTAGGTAGGGAAGCAACAGAGTTATAACCGGATAACATCCCAAAGTCGCGCCATGAGAGGTTACACCCGTGTTTCGGAATATGCCAATCTAGCCCCCCAAGCCATATATCCTTACGTGTTCCCAGTTCCCACTTCAACTTTTTATTTGATGCCCCATGATGTAACCCCAGCCCCTAAAAGCTAAACCTATCCTAATGTGAGAGGAGCAGGAGGGTGGCTTGCCTGTGAGGCGTGCGACCGATTGGGGTCTGTTGTTCATCTGACCTGGACCCTACAACTTTCAAAAAGAATTTCCGAGCCCTGAAAAATTGGCCAAACAGGCCAATAGTCAACAGCAAACGTAGGTAAAGTAATTCCTTAAATCCCACGGCGAAGCGTCAAAAAGGCCACTATTCTACATACCTAGGGGTTCAGCAAGGGCGCGGTTCAGGCATTGCAGCGTAGGGATTAGGGTTTATGCCTGCAGCAGTTTCATGTTCGAGGTTTAGTGACTGCCATTTATTTGGTTTTGTGGGTGTCTTAGGCGTTAAGGGTGGATTGGGCTTAGGGTTTTGCTGCCGAAATAGGGTGCAGGGATTTTGGAGGAAAGGGTTGAAAATTTTTACATTATGGAAGATTACAGCTTGTTTTCTACGGGTCTAAAGGTCACAATATGGGTTCTGAGTGACGTAGCAGTTGCAGTCGTCACCTTGTTACAAAATGCGGTTACTAAGATCCCCTGAGCCCTAAACCCTAACGCCGAACCCCTAACCCCCAAACCCTGAACCCTATA
>CAJNIZ010042564.1:28284-41337 GCA_905231905.1 Symbiodinium pilosum | reverse complement strand
CAGGGTTTACTGGGTTGCTGATAAGGAACTTAAATTAAGTTACTATATTGGGGAAACCCTTTTATTTACTATATATACCCATTATGGTAGCTTAATTTAAGTTCCTTAACAGCAACCCAGTTTAGGGCTAAGCAATGCTTTGTAAAGGGAGGTCTGGAATGATTGAAGGTAGAACCAGGGTTTAGGGAGAAGCACAGCTGGCCATTCTGCCATGTGTGGGGTTATGGACTTATGGAAAGCTTCTTGGGGGGGGGAGGTCAAGTAGACAAGGCTTCTGTTGTAAGTTCTGTTGGGGGAACCAGGCCTATTTGCCACGCTAAAGGATGTTGGGCAGCTTTTTAAAGAATTTAGGGTTTATAGTCCCCTTAAGNNNTGGCTTTGGGCGTATTATAATAAGATCCCCATATACCCCATATTCTATCTACTTAAGGGGGGACTATATGGTTACATTTCAACATATAGCAGTTCTACTAGGTACCCAGAAAAACGTCTCAATGCATAGAACGCTGTGGGTTGCCAGTCCTCTGGCAGGCAAGCAGCATCCCCGCCCCGACGGCGGCGCAGCCCAATGTTGAGACAACAGCGCAGCCCACAGGCAAGGTGGGAAGCCCCCCGAAGCATACATAAGGTTCTGTGCAGTTGTATAGGGATGTGAGGGAACATGGTGGGGTTTCAAGAATTCGGGGTCTCTTTTGTTTTAGGGGCACATGTCATCATGAACATGGTATACGGGCTCTACATTGGCCCCCAATTTATGCAAACTCCGACACGTAACCTGAAAGGTCCTCGAAGCATTTATCGCACATTCAGGTTGTTGAGACTCTGAATGCACCCAAGCCGTTTGGTTTCCAGGTCTCAATTGTGGAAGGCCTTCAGCAAGGTTGGCTAAAAGAGGGAGAGGTGGTTGAGCAGGGTTGAAGCTTAACAATGACTTTCTAGCACAAGCAGAGTTGGCCGCTACTGGAGCGCAACAGGCCTCACAACTTCTGATAGTGAGTTTCTTCATGACTCGAAGCATTCGTCCGCAAGCTCACGGCGGCAATCGTTGAGCCTTGTGTAAACGAATGCGGTTGTCCTTGGGCTAGGGTGTCCCCGAGATTTACAAGAGGTAGTGGCATCCGAATTAGCGTCCGCAACAGTCACAATTAAAGTGCATCAAAGAGCTGACAATTTCGCTGCCATAGGTAGCATCTGCAGGTGGCGCGGTCACAGCAATACGGACACATGCGGGCGTCAAGCCTCGATAGTGAACTGACATGGAGAAGACACAGAGAAAACCTGGTGATGCCTGGTTAATTACTGCTGAAACCCAACCCCCATACCGATCCTCCTAACATCTCCTAAACCTCCTAACTCACAGCCCCACCAGGTGGAGATGCATCACCTCAGCAGGCAGCAGCAGGCAGGGAGGGAACCGTTTTGGATGCGTGGCCCAACCTTACCCCCCTCCGCTGCAGCTAAACGAAGTATTACGTTAGATGAGGATCTTCTAGCCCCCAATACAGAGTAAGATCATATCATCCTTTTTGTATGTTTTTGTGAGAACGACGCAACACTACTTGGCTCAACTGCCCAACTCACCTCGGATTGTTTTCAGGTGAAAGAAGCATTGAGAGGTCCTTGGGCTACAATCTACGAAGCTAGCAGCTTAAAGCGAACCAGGCCGAAAAGCCAGTTTTTTGAGGGTCCAAGTGGAGTCCAAGGACCCACATATCAGGGCTTCAGGTCCCAAAAGCCATTCAGACGATGGTATTTGGACCCTAAAACCCCAGAATTGGAGTCCTTGGACCCTTAGGGGTTTCTACAAAAGGGCTCGGATTTTACATGCTTTTGGGTCACAGGCTTGCCTTAAGCCAGAGTCATGGATACGCGAAGAACTGAGACCATGTGAAAACGCCATGTGAAAACGAAGGCTACCACATAACATGGTATTTTCCATCAGGGGCTATATAGGGGGGTAGTACAGGGCTGATATAAGGTTAACATCAGAGTCATATAGGGGTTGTGTTTTGACACTTTGAAGACCATGTGGGGGCTTCCGAAAAAGTAGGAGTCTGTACTTTTGAGAGTTCCCAGAGCAAGGGTCGTAGTACGATGGGGATCCCCCGAGTTTAGGGTTTAGGGTTTTTCTTTGAGGTCCCATATACACGATGCATTTGTGCAGCAGAACCCTAGACTCAGACCCTTGACCCTAAACCGTTAACCCCGGGCACTTAACACCTTCAAACCCATGACACCCAAACCGAAAACCCTAGTCCAAGTGAGTAGCATTCTATTTGGGGATACTGTGGTACCCAATATAGTGTGCTTATGTCCTCTTTTTGGGGATAGCATCTCACTTAAAGAGTAGAATCTTACTAGGCTCAAGCACCCAAGAAAAGCATTACGCAGGTGAAGATGCCGAGAGTCATGGCATCGCCGAGGCCAGTCCAGTTGCAACCAGCACTCAGGACCAAGGGTTTCGGGCTCAGGGCCTGTACAGGGTTTAGGTTTAGGTTTTTGTTAAAAAGCGTTTAGGGCCGGGGATAGATGGGATCGAGGATTTAGGTGTTGAGGGCTTAAGGATCTAGGGATCCAGGGTTTCGGGCTCATAGAGGATTACCTGGAGATCCTGGTGACCGATAAAACTGTCACTGCAAGTCTGGTGCTGCTTTTGGGGTTCAAAACAAGCACTGCCAAAAGTGATCATTTTTGGGGGTAGATACACCCCACATGTAAATCAGGCGCTGTAGCTTGGGGTCTGTTTCTGGAGGGCCTGAACCCAAATGGAACCCCTTTAAAAACCATGTATACCTAACCCCATCTCAATCAAAGCCTGTCTTTCCACTCCTGCGGGCGCTCGCTGGTGATGTGGACTGGATGGAGGACCGACTGCGTGTGCTCTTAACTTTAGAACTGTATCCATACATACATTGGGGGATCGAACTAAGACGGTCACATCCTACCAGTGCATTCGCAATTGAACACAATAGGCCTCAATGGTTCTTCTATGCAATGTCCTCGAGTGAACAGTACGGGAAGCAGACGCTATGCGACCAACGAAGTCCTCGTCCATCTGGGTAGACATAGATATTGGGTTAAGCGAAGGGATGTCATCCTTTTCTTCCAGCTCGAGGGTATACAGGATTTCTGCAAAAAAAGTGGAACTTCGTTTGATATTTCCACCTCGTCATGCTCCATCCAAAGGCTATGTTGGCAAGCTGTTGGAAGTACTGCAAAACTCTCTTTCCATACAACAGTGCAGCAGCCCTTTCCGAGTCCAGTAGGAAGATCCCACTTTGAAGTAGGGTTCGCATGAACCTGTTGGCAGATTGGACCACCTTGAGAATGAGGCCCATGTAGTGTTGATTCTCTGGTTCGAGGCCCTCGCTTGTGGTCCCCAGCTTAGCTCCCAAGTACGTGCAGAGGGTAGCTGTATCAGCTCCTTTGAACCAAGACCTGGGTCATCACTGTTTAGGTGGTTATGCAAATATTTGTAGGGACCTCTATAAATGTTTTTCCCCAACTCAAAACGCAAACCATGTAGCTGAGAATCGCTGTAGGGAAACTGCTTGCCCGCTTTATGGCCAACAAATCCGCCGTCAAAGCAATCATGTGAAGCTGCAAGTGGTGTTGGCGGCAGTATCCAGAAACATCATCATAAACATGTTTCATGAACTTGTCCAGGGAGAGATTCCCAAAAACCTTCAAGTCGTAGCAGGATACCTTCCAAACCAAAAAACACGTGGCCCATACACGCACGTTTACAGAACTTATCCCAAACCCTGTTAAAGGTTTAAACATATTTAAAAAAACACTTCCCACAGGCTTCTGAGCTGCTATAGCATTTGCTGCAATATCACCAAAGACCCCCTTCAAGAGAATATGGAAGAGATCCAACTTGAAAAAGGCAGCCTTCCGGGATGGGCTGTGCGGGATAGAGTTCAGCAAGCTGGGCTGTTGCGTCCAAGGAAGAGGCACATCTCGCCGCATTTCTGTCATGACTTCAAAGTCCATTTCGTGATAGCTGAAGTTTTCCTGGCCTGCTCTGCACAAGTGGCAAATTCCTGCACCTTTACCACTCATTGTGTCCCGCATGTAGTTCCTTTGAAGGCCCCCTAGTTTCACAAGGGCTGCGAGGTCTCCCTTCAATCCCAAACAGATCAGAAAGATCTTGTCAGTCCAGGAAACACCATTAACAGAATTTCCTCGTGGAAACAATTGCCGATATCCTTTGCAAAGAAGCTCACCAACTTGTGCAATGGCTCCTGGTGGTTTTTTTTGCCTGCGTAAACTTTTCCAGATAAAACTGAATAAAGGAATCGCGTCGTTACACTGACCCCAGACATGTTGACATCCTCCGCTCTTTTGCTGCCACGTCCAAGAATCGGCTGAAACTGGAGCACCATCAAAGCTTTTTTCTTTTGGGATGTACCCTCGTCTGCAAAAATCCAGATTGGGATACAGAGGCTCAGGTTTCTCTTGTGCACTTTGAAGATGGGGTGATCGTCTTCAACCAAACGCCAAAGGTCCCAAAACTCCTTGTAATCAACTCCCGTGTGACCACAAAAAAGTAGATCCAGCTTGCCTTCATGAGCTAGCAATGAAATGAAATCCCTGGGCCTGAGCACCGGATGTTGCTGCGTTGCAGTAGTTCCCAAGCTAACGGAAGTCATGGGGATCCGCGCTGTGAGATTGAATCGTGCCAAAAGGTCATTCAATTTGTGTTCGTGCCCAGTCTCCTTCAAACGAGTGGCTTCCTTTAAGAATTCTCGGCTGGGAATATTTGTCGATTCAGCGAAATGTGCGATCTCACTCCAGAAGCCAGCTGCCATCTCGCAGGCATGCGATGCAGCTACCTTAAAGAATGTGTTGTAGGTATAGGGGGCAATCAATATAGGCTGGGTGGTTCAGAAGTTTGGGCTTACAAAAGAAAACAATCAAACAGCCTTATAGATGTGGGTAGCAACCCTTCTTTTACACATTGGATGAGAGAATTTGCTGTAGTATAGGGCGGAGCGGAACCATATATAACATTTTGTGGGGTTGAACTAATCAAGAGAAAAGAAGCCCCCTTGGAAATCGCGAATGCAATTGCATTCCCAGCAGGACCCACATTGTTGGACGCTGGCTCCGATTGACCTGCGAAGGACTGTGGTGAAGATTCGGGAGGGTTTCTTCTAGTAATGGGATAAATGAAGTTTCTCCAACGCAGCAGTCTCTCATTTTTGCAAAGCGCCCCCTTCACGATGCATAGGACTATGCTGGTACGCCAGCATTTTGATTGCAGCTTGCAAGCCTTTGGCCTGAAAACTCAAGAGCGCTCCGGATGTCAGGAACCCTTAACATCCCTTAACCAATCAATTGTATATAGGCTAATTGGCTACAAAAAGAATTCTCCAACATTTGAGTATCAAACCCATCATCCTCAAGTGCTCTCCAGCTTTGAAAAGCAAGGCCCAACAATTCAACTAAGACAGATCCTCATTCCTGCCCTTGGCAGGATACCGCAAAACCCGACGTATGATCTCGATGGGCTTGCGCTGGGGATGAAGGCCGCGTGGCTGTCCTGTATAGGGGTCATTCTGGTGAGATTTTGAGGGGAAAGCTAAAGTATAATAGTATAGGAACACGCAGTGATCAACAGAGTCTCCTCAGTTCTTCTTGGCTTTGGTTTTTGCAGACGCTTTACCTTTGCCCCCTCCTTTACCTTTACCTTCCTTGCCCGAACCCTTTGTAGTGGCTGGCTTCTCCTGTCAAGCAGCCGCAGCCGCAATCAAGCCTGAAAGACCATGTTCATGACCCGTCCAGGTGCCTTCTGGTTGGCCCGGAGGAGCGTCCTGGGAAGGGCAGAGGGCACATAAGAATTCATTTGGGGTTCTGTGGAGTCTGGGGTGCACACTTTTTGATCTTCACATCTTCCAGAATCGCCCTGCTTGACCTTACTATAGTAAGGGTTTATAGGGTTTAGGCAATCTCTGGAAATTGCACATGTACCGCTGCATGCTCAATAGGCTGCATACGTCGTCTCGAGTTGCTTGACCTTCGCCTCAAGCTCCTGGATCTTCCTGAAGGGGCAAACCACAAGTAGGCAAGGGCTGTATTCACAGCTAGATTAGGGTTTAGGTTTTAGGGTTTTGGGCTTCAGGGAGTTGTAGAGAATATTTTAATTGCAGGTGAGCTTCGCTTCTGTGGGGTCTCCATGGCCATCAAAGTATGACTTCAAATCAGCAAGCCCATCGTGCAGGCCCATGAGCTTGCGGCCAAGCTCTTGAAGCTTTCCATACGCCCTTGGTTACTCACACATCAACAGCCCCAAACATGGAGGAAAACCTCAACAAGATTTGAGATTGTGCCCACAATTGAACCAAAAGACGACTTGGAGTCCTCATTCTTCAACTCATGCAATCTTTTCATCGTGTCTTCCAATCTCGACTTCGTGCGCAGGACATTCGCAAGAACTTCTCCCACATTTTCGATGGCCTGCGCGGGACCCAAAATATCAAGGGGTTGGATGGGCTGGAGATTTATGTGCTTGCATAAACCTTGGGCTCAGGTGTACCTAGCAGGAACCATGAGGGTATAGCAATATGAAGGGGTTATACAATAGAGGGCAAGCAGTTAGTTCATAATTGGTTCACTTCATAACCCGAATCCGCATGCCTACACAAACCTTGTTCTACACTCCTTTTACAAGCTTATATATAATCCTACATGGGCCCTGATATGTACCATGGATAGATAGAGTAACCACCCATAAACAAGCATTTAATAAACCTTCGACTACCCCACATGAATCCTATATAAACCCCCTTATCCTTTTAAACCCTGAACAGGCATGCCTCAAAGGCTCGCTCCTCCTGAACCTCAGCCTTGCTCGCCTTCTTGGGGCCCTTGCTCTTCCCCTTGCTGCTTCCTCCTTCCCCAGAAGACTCTGAGCCATCCTCATCATCATCTTCATCTCCTGAGAGCTCCCCATTGGGATCCTCCGGGTGGCCAGCTTCAAGGCCAAGAACGAAATTCTCGGCCATCCCCTCCACAGATGTGGAGTCTTTGATCTCTTCCTTTTCCGTAGCCTTGAAGGTTCCAAAGGTCTTCACATCGACCCAGTACTCCCACACCTTGCGATTGTACTTGTATCGCCTGGCGAATCCCACACAATGCTCACAAACTGCAAGACAGACTCATGTTTGCACAAATCGGGAGATTTCATGCCGAGGCGCCGCATGTGGGTCCTGGCACGCTCCTTCGCCGAGCAGTAGGCCACTGCCCCTTTGATGGTTTCCCTGAGCACAAGATAAGGCAAGTATACCACACATTTGAGAGGTTATAGGGGGCTTGCCACACTTTGGGGGAGAGTAAGATTGCCAAGAAACTTGTCCCATCCAAGAATGGTCTTCATAGTTGCTTTTGTATACCATCCCGATTCAATTGTGAGATCCTTGCTTCGAGCCATCGTTCTAATGTGCTCCACCCGCTTCTTGAAGGCCTCCTGCAGAGGGAAAGGTTCTGGGGCAAGTTATTCCGTATTGAATCCGATAGGTCATTTGAACGCAAACAGAAGTGTTGGAAACAGCCACACAGTCCTTATCACCATTGAACTTCACAAGGATGTCCAACAGGTGCTTTCGAGGGGCACCTCCTTTCAGCCACTGAGCTCGCGCATCGGCAGAGACTTCTAGTCTGCCATAGCGGCCCGTAGGTGTACACATGCGACGCAAGGTGTTGTCAAGCTTTGCCATCATGAGCTGCTCCGGGGTCTTGCCACTTTTTGCCTAGGCTGAAGGGAACCCATTACTATGTGACATAAATGGACACACACAGAAGAATGCACTATTGTACCGCCCAATTTCAGCAAGGTAACTGGCTTGTTAGTTGCCATCGGTTGCGCAGCATCAGAAGCCTGAGCTTCACATATTGCCCACCGAGAAATCACGAACACCAGCCCCCCCCCCATCGTCAGAAGATTGCATAATCAAAAGGCGTTTGAATTTAAGACAAGCATTGCCAAGACACATTGCTTGAAGAAGCATCTGGAAGCGTTTCGTCCTGGAACAGAGATTGTATAGGGAAATGTTGGGGACCTTGTCTAGCAGGAGGCATTCTTATATCTGGGGATTGTGTGGGTACAGGACCTGAAAACAAAGCAGCCGTCCAAAATTGATAGAAGCATGATTCGAGGACCCAACCTAAAGTCCCCAAGGAAATGTAGATATGCCCATTGGGAGCAAGCATGAGGCACAAATATTCTACATAACAGAACCCAGTCAAAAGCAGACATGAATGCACGGAAGTGATCATGTCAGAAGCCAGAACAGTCTCCTGCAACACTTCTGTGGTCGAAGGCTTCGAGGGCACTTGTCTGGGCGATCCCGAACTCTCAGAAGGCAGGGGCGTTGTGGTTCTCGAAAGCTTTGCCGGGGGTGTTGTCACAGGGGGCACAAGAGACGCCAAACGCTTTCTGGCTGCCTTAGGAAGTGGAAGGGGTATGGAACAAGTGGCCTAGAAACTCAAGAGGGGTGCATGGATGTGCATGTCCAAATAAACATACTCGAAGTAGCTGCAATTGCTTCCTTCCCTGATAAATTTCCAGAGTGCATGGTCTGCTGCTCTGCTAGGAAGGAACTACCTCTCAGCAACGTATCGCATGACCACGTTCTAGAGGGCACAACTGCAAGAGCAAGTGCCGTAGGAGAGGCTTGGCCCGACTCCAGTGCACCAGGCATCCCTGTACAAAGCTAAGGGCCCTGTCAAGTAAAGAAAGACCTTGTACCAAAACACTGCAAAGCTCCAGCTCCCTCAAGCGCGAACCAACAAACGCTTGCTCTCATCATAACTACACAGATTGCTGTTGCGCCCTGCAAACATGAATGCCTCCGACACCTTTCTGCATCCTGTCCGCAGGTCGCTTTGATGACATGCGATGGTGTTGCAGGCCAGGTCTCCGGGTGCAATCAGGGTTACACAACAGTTGAAAGGGAACATAGGAAGATTATTTGATGGTTTTCAAAATTGAAATGACGATGCTTGCAAGATACCTGGCTGCAATTCCGAAAGTATTTGATTACCAGCCCTCGGGGCAGGGGTTTTCGGAGGCTTCCAAAGTGACTGAAATTCTGCTAGGAATCCTACGGATTTTTACGCCACTTTTCCAGGCATTTACGTCACTCTACAGGATTCCAGTCACTGTGCTTGAAATTCAGGTTTTATCCAATTTAGGAAGTATACTGAATAACTCCGATAAATCCGAAATATACTCTGGATGCACCCTCAATACCCGGACCTTAAATCCTTCTTCACACCCCAAAACCCATTCTGCGTAACCTGAAACAAGCCGCTGGCTAATCTATACTGCCCCTAAAAAGACAGCAAGATTTGAAATCCAAAGCGATGGAATGCCATCACCTCAGTCTAGAGAGAGGCCTAGACTTGCATATCCTTTTCTTCACGCTGAAGATTGCTTATAGGAAGCTGTGAATACAACCTTCAAGCACCCTTTGTCTAGGCCCCACCCTGTGCTTTGCGGAAAGGCATAGCATCAAGCCATGATTCTGGCATTTGAAGCCCAATGCCTCCTCTTAAGTAATTCAACACCTCATGAGTCTTTGCATCCTTCCACGTGTCAGCACACAGCTCCGCATCCAGGAGGATCATCCCCGGTGTGATATCTCCAGCGGGAGGCACCTGAGCAGAACAGGGCTTTACTTAGTCATGAGGTTGTACATCTACACGTGTTCGAGTGGGGGCAAGACCATATCTAAAAAAACTGGTGTGCGCAAAGGGGCTCTCATCTTGGGCATGTTCTCCTTCTCTTTCTCGAAGCACTGGTTACCCAGGAGTTTGGCAAACCGCTGGCAAAATCGCAATGGGTACACCCTAAGTGTTTGAAATCTCTTTGGGGCACATAAACATTGGGACTTGCAGAAACTTTGCGACTAGTACAAGTGGGTGAGGTATGCGTATGTAAGGAGCAGGCTGGGACTTTTTGAGGAGGTGATTGCCCTTCCATCGCAGTCGCCCAGACTTGTCCACATAGCGATCAGCAAGAGGTTTGGCCTTTCTACCTTTGAAAACAATGGCCCTTCGGGAGGTGCTGAACTTCCTGATGATCCGGGAGCTGGAGGGTGGTGGCCTTAGGGGTCTTAGCCCCCCACCCTCCCATCCAGAACCGCTGCTTCAACACCTAGTCAGGGGGTGAAGGGATATATGATATATGGGTTGGGCTGACTTGGAAGGTTACTTGCTGTGTCCTGTGAATTTCACTGATATAATGTTTCTTCAGGGAGATTTACAGCCGGGTTGAGAAGGAATGGTTCCGGGGCACATGTAATGTTTCATTGACTCCATACCCCACCCCCAGACCAAGTAGAAGAATCTTTACACGACAATATGTATTTATAGGCCTTCCTATATTTGCTTTGTAGGCTCCCTATGGCTCCCTATACAACCCATATATTTCAGATAATACTTAGCCCAGGTACCTGATCAAACCCTTTTTCAAAACAGGCTATCTAGACCTTTCGAACCCCTGCCGAAACAAAAACGGAGCCTTCGTCAAGCGGCATAACAGCTGAAAACGAGGCAAGCGAAATACCAATGAAGAAGATGGCTGCTCCAGCACCCATGACCCTCCGCACGCTTCAATGAGATAGATTGCCATAGTCATCCTACAGGGAGTCCACAAAGAAAAGATAGGACACAGTTTTGCCATTCAACCATGTGGGAACATTCTTATAAACCTGGCCTCACAGCAAGCAAATTCCCCACCATCACTGATGGGGCAGCTTCGTTGCCAAGAGGCAAGAAATAATGCCTGCCAGTGCTGCCTCTTGAGACAGCCACAAAGGATGAGCACACAAGCCCAAACGAAACCACGAAGTGTCCACGGCATCTGAGGATGCTCGAGAGCAATAACCTGAGAGGGAGCTTGCTGTGCAATAGATTGAAGGCAATGGAGAAGCATTCTACACCGCAACACAAGCAATCTTGGGGCATCAATCTAGCAATCGTCTACACAGCATCCGTCATGAAGTCTGTGAAGCCAAGCAACGCAAACCCTGCAGGCCCACAAAGGTCAAGGGGGTTATGCTTGCACTTTATGGGTCGTGAAGTTCCGGATCGCTTTGCTACATAAGCAGCCCAGTTCGCCACATCTAAGCTGCATGCCGCCATGTTCTGACTCCTGACCGCATTGCTGAGGATCTCCTCGCCGCTGAAGACCTCGATGAAGTCATACACCTGGACAGAGGCATTAGTTATGGGGTTCACTTCGGCGGGTCATGGATTCTGCAGTTGTGAACTCACTCATGAAAGCAGGGTTGCATTGCAGCGAAAACCCCAGATTGAAATATGGACTTCAAGAGGGCTTGATATGGTGTGCAATCCCAACCTGGTCCCACTGCAGGCCGTCGGTGTACGCCAGGAGAATGACCATGAGCATCAAAACCTGGGAAGATTGTCACGACAAATTTCTGTACCCCGAAAGCTGCAGGATTTCAGGCATTGGAGAAGCACACGATTGTAATTTCCCTCATAGAATTCACAAGTTTCAACAAGGAGCCCCTGGGGCCCGGAGAGCCCACAGCTGATGTAGCACATACTGCAAGCGCTTCTCAGGCATGGCCATGGTGTTCCCACCACCAGATCCCAAGAGCTCATGAGCAAAATTGCTTCCATGGAAAGGCTATTCTGCATTTCATGACTTTGCAAGCTTCAAACCCAACTCAAACTGCAGAGCACACTGGGAAGTGAGGGCGCACCAATATGCGCGAACCGCCGCTTTCGTGAGGTGCTCATACTTGATCAGACCTGGCAAGCGGAGGATCTTCAGGCAAGGTTGGGGTCTTAAGGAGCTACATAAATTCATGCGGCTGAGGGAAGTGCATCAGCTAAGTACAGATGATCGCACGCAGATGAGCTGAGCATATTTTCTTGCGGGAAATTTCCAGCACAAATCTCAGATCACATCGGCACAGCGCATGCCTACCAAAGCGAAAGCTGTAGCAAGGTTGCTTAGGGTGGTATGCTGGTGTACATGGTTGTTATATAGGGCTTCTCCAGTAAATTCAGGCATTCTACAGGTTTACCAGACCGCATGGCCACCCCAATTGCACAGACTTTCTGAACCCTTTTCTACCCCATTCGGAGACAAGGATTTCCCTGCCATCCATCCTACTTCAAAATGCGCGGTATCCAGACTTGTAAAGCATCTGGAATCTGAACCACAGCAAAGCTGTAGCCGGCGCCAGGCTACATCCTGATATCACTGCATCATCGCTTGGCGCGAGGTTGGCGCTCCTGGGCCGCGAAGGCAGGTGGGGATGGTAGACTTCGGGATCTTGGGAGCAGAGCAGAAAACAAACTTTGAAGATACGAATGTACAAGGGGAAAATGATGCACACGATGAGCCAATTCGGTAAGGATCTTATGATAAACATCCTATTTGACAATGTTTGGATTTGCACAACCAGTTGCAAACAAGAATCCTGGGTAGAAGAGCTGACCCTGCATGACCGTGAAAATCATTTCTCACACATCCGCCTTGGACTTCCTACCCTTCTTCTTAGGGGCTGCGGGCACATTCTCAATCTCCTCAGCTGGGGGATCTATGATGTCAACACCCTTCTCATCGAGCCAAGTCAAGCCATACTGGTAGTCTTCGTCTTCCAGCATCTTGGCAGCGGTCTTGCCTCGATAGTTCGGCTTGTCACACATAGTGCACCCGTTGAATATGTAGCGGCACGATGGGCATCCCAGCACTTGCCCTGGCAAGATCTCGTACAGCCACCTGTCCCCAATCCAAACATACCTTTGTTTGGGGTGCTTGGACAGAGAGCTAGCTGCACCCTCATCATCACCAGCGGCTGCCTTAGCTGCCCTGCGGCCAACCTTCTCCGGCTTGGACTTGGTCTTTGCCACTGCCTTGGCTTTGGCCTTTGCTTTGGCTTTGCCCTTTGCCTTGGCAAAGGCCTTACCTAGTAAGCCCTCTACCGCCTTTTTTGCGGGGTACCCGAAATTACCAGGTAATTATTTCAATAACCAGGTTAATAAAAAAAACACAGGTTATTCTGATAA
>CAJNIZ010042564.1:14710-28184 GCA_905231905.1 Symbiodinium pilosum | reverse complement strand
TTTCAGGGTTAAATGGAATTACCAGTTTTTTTTGGGATTTCCAGGAAATACGCAGGAAGGAGCAGTATTCCCCAGTAATTCTGGTTGACCCCTGAAAAAAGGAGGCAACCGGCTTAGAAGGTAGCCTTTGCCTTTGCCTTTGCCTTTGCCTTGGCTGTCGCCTTTGCCTTGGCTTTTGCCTTCGCTTTGGGCTTTCCCAAGCTCTTGGGCTCCCGCTTGGGAGTCTCGTCTTCCCAAGCTTCCTGCTCATCATCCTCATGAGGGTGATCATCTGCGCAAGGCTGATCGCCGGAGGAGGCTGCTGTATCAGCAGCATCCCAAGCCTCATCCCAACCGCCATCAACCTTCTTTGCATGCTTCTTGCCTCGCCGCGAAATAACTCGCATCTTGCTCAAACGTCTTTTGAGCACACCACCCTTTCGGGTCTTTTTGCCAGACTTCTTCTCATCCATGTCCTTCTTGGCGGCTGTGTATTTCGCCGAACGCAAGGCCGCCTGCATCTGCGGTGTCACCATATTCTCATCAGGCTCGGGCACCTGAGGGCAGATGACAAACATGTCAGACTATCATATCTCTAAACCCGAGCTTTCCGAAAACATGCACTTGGGAAGCTGTCGCATGGAAAAAACACAACATCCCTCAATACGTGGAGCACCTTCTCTGGAGTAAAGGCAGGCGGAGGCAAAGTCATCGGGCTTGGGGTGACAACGCTTGGACTTGGAATTGGGTCCTCTCCAATCTCCGCAACGCCCTCATTCTCAGGAAAGACCATCACTTGGGTTTCCACCTACATGGCTGAGGCATGGGTCCCCACAAGAACTAAACTTTTAATTCAAACATTCAAAGTCCCCTTATAGAAAGGCGCATGCATTCCTGCCTGATCCGGGCTCACAAAGCAAGCAGTTCCAACCACACCTCCCAAATATTTTAAGGGCCTCCTTGAGTGGGCTTTCTAGTGCATCCTTGAATGGGCTTCTAAACTCACTGACACGAATGCAAAAGGACCCTGCCTGCATTGTCAAACTTGTCCGTGGGAGGAGTCTCGGAGTGCCTGAGCAGATTCAAGAACCCTGTAAAAACTGGGAACCTACTTTCATGAGGGATTGATAACTCAGGATTGCACCCCAACTCCACACGCTGGATTTGCAGGAGCAGATCCGCAAGCTCTTGTTTCTCACTCTCCGACATGTCTGCAGGGATCTCAAAGGCATTCGAAAGCGTGGAGGCCGGAGTCTCCAAGATTTCTTTGGACCCCTCATCCGAAAGAATGCTTCGGCGCTTGAGAAATCTGGGGGAGCTTGTAGGCACACTTGCTCCAGGAGACTCGGGAGCGGTACTCGTGGGGAGGTCATTGGGTTCCATACTTGGCACCTCTTCATACAAGCCGCTATCATCATCTTCTTCGGGGGCATCATTGACACTCGCGTACTGATTCTCAAGATCTCTTCGCAAGCGGTCCACACGATTGAACAAGGCACGAAGGTTGGGGTCCTGCATGGCATTCTGATTATAATGTATTACACTGGTCTAGATATGGTTCAAAGCCAAGTCAAAGCACAGGCTACATGTGCAGCCAACCAGAATTTCATGAACAGCGCACCAGTCCCTCGGTTGCTGACCCCTTTGGATACTATCTTTCGAGCGTCGCCAAAGGTATGTCCACAGCATCCTCAAGTCCCAGGCATCCCAATTTGCTTCACCACTCTTCTCCGGGGTGTACTGCGCAATTCGGAACAATCGCTTCACCTCAAGAAAAGTTCATGCACATGAAATAAAATCAAAACCGGTGACTATACAAGCATGGTGTGCCAAAAATGTCAACCCTGCCTCCTTGCTAATCCTATCAATGTCGATGAACTCACCCGTGTAAGAGCTCAGCATGCTGTCCAATATCTCCCAATTAAGCTCCAGGGCCCGGGTCGAGGGCCCGTGTGGGTTCTTGGGCAACCCCTCCTCAGTGCCCTCCCCAGTCCCTGCAGGAATTTCCACAGCTTTCTTAGGTGGGATCGGAAACTGAAGCCATGGCAGGCTCTTTCGAAATCGACTTCTCACGGAAACACAGCGTTCCCAACCCTCAGCCATGCCCGCAAAGCCAATCTCGGACTCATGAAACTCCACCATGGAAGGCCCAGGTGATTCCGAAGACCCTGAAGCAGCCATCCGGCCAAGACAAATCTACAAGGGACTCCCTCAGAACTCCCTCAACACAAGAGATCAGGCTTGAAGCCAAAATCTTTCGGGCCAAATATGTATCCACCAGTAAACATCCAACACATGAGCTTCACCCTCACAGAATGTTACGCCATTGCTGAAACATGCCAGTTTCACCTGTAGCTGTTGGCTGAATGCCCTGCATCCACGAGCAACACCTGTGCCACTGATGGGGAGACATGTAGTATAATCTTGAAGAGAGCATGAAGGAATGTGGCCACAAAGGTTCATGCTTATTGAAATTTATTGGCTCATTTGACTCATTATACTTTTCAGCGATCCCATGCGAACCCCTGCCTCTGCAGGCCATCCGGCGGCCACGAGAAGCGATGCAGCATGGTCGGCTGCAGATTCGCTACATCTTTATTGCTATGACCCCATAGATCTATAAAGTCAAGAGGAAGTTCATAGGCTATGGTTGGCTTGGGAATCACCATGAGTTTCAAGAGATTGTCATCCCCGCTTCACAGGATAAAAAGTGGCGATGAGCCTGAATCATGCAGCCTGCAGCGAAACCTTCAATCCTCTTAACCCAAGAAATCAAGTACTCATGCATAGTGGCAGGAATTCATGGCTCCGCCTGAAATTTCAGGCACCAGTCAAAGTGGACATTAAATTCCGCCACTAGAGGCGGTCCAGGTAGGGCTTATAGGGTATGGGATTTGGGTTATTGGAGGGTTTAGGGTTACTTAAAGTAAACAACCCTTTTGCAGCAGGCTTGCAACTCTCACCAGGCGTGGAGAGTTGCAAGCCTGCTGCCAAAGGGTTGTTTACTTACCGGTGCTTAAGGAGAGTATGGGAAGGAATGCTGGGATGATCATACGGATTTGTAGTTCCCTTTAAGTAGATAGAATATGGCTTCGTGTATGTCATAAGAAGATCCCCATATACCCCATATTCTATCTACTTAAGGGGGACTATACCCTACACCCTAAATCCTAAACCGTAAATCCTAAACCCTGAATCCTATCTACTTAAGGATGACCATAGGGGCTTTACCAGGATCTGTACAGGGTGCACTCCCCCTTCAGAGTCAGAAGTGGAGGGTCTCACTCCAAGAGCTCTGCTTGAGGGGTTTAGGTTAGGTGGAACCCCCACCCAGTAATAGTGACTATAAGGGATAATGGTAATTATATTAGGGTCCTCTTATAGTCCTGTTATTCCACTATTACAGGGTGGGGGTTCCTCCAAAGGTTTAGGATTTAGGGTTGGAAGGACCGTTCCCACTTCTGTGGACGGAGGATTTACGTAGCACTTTATGTACCCTTCACACATGGAGTTACGGAATTACCTTTTGCCTTAAACCCTGAGTGCTCAATCCTAAAATTACTTGGGTCATGAATCCACGGCAAGAGCCTTTCGGACGTCGGAGGTCGACTCCCCGGGTTTAGAACTTAGAGGTTTAGGTCTTACGGTTTTGGTGCTCAAGGGTGTTTCCAGAGGTCTTGGGGCCCTCCCAAAGCGGGGCAACAACCCTAAAGCTCGCGCAATAGAAATGGTTTAAGGTTTAGCGTGAAGATTTTGGACTTAAATCTCAAAACTCTGCACCCCAAGCCCTAAACCCCAACCCTAAACCCTAAAGCCCTAAACCCTAACCAAAATCACAAGGACCATTTGGGATCCACTGTCTTCTCTGACCAGTACGGCGACGATGAGTGGGATGACTTCGAGCCAGAGGAGTGCGAACGCAGTTTAGGGTTTGGGGTTCAGGGTTTATGGTTTAGGGATTTGGATTTAGGGATTAGGTTCAGGGTTTATGTTTTAGGCTTTAGGGCTTAGGATTTCGGGATTAGGGTTTAGGGTTTGGGGTTCAGGGTTTATGGTTTAGGGATTTGGATTTAGGGACCTGGGTTTAGGATTTATGGCTAGGGCTTTGGATTTAGGGTTTGGGGGTTTATGGTTTTGGGATTTGGATTTAGGGATTAGGGTTTGAGGTTCAGGGTTTATGATTCAGGAACTTGGATTCAGGGTTTAGGGTTCAGGGTTTATGTTTTAGGGGTTACGGTTTAGGGTTTGGAGTTCAGGGTGTATGGTTCAGGGCTTAGGGTTTAGGGTTTAGGGTTTGGGATGAGGGCTTATACATGTTGAGCCACTTGCAAAGTGTAGACATGTAGAAACCGAAGGCCCCATACTGAGTCATTTCTTCAAGACAGAAAACCCAACGAGGGATGTACGATTACTCCATAGGCTCGTATATTCCCTATTGCGTGAAGGTATACTGACCTTATTTCTGTCCCAGGCCCCAAACCCTTAAGCTTAAACCCTAAAGCCTAAACCCTAAGCCCTCAACCCTAAACCCTAAACCTCAAACGCTAAAGCCTAAACCCTAAGCCCTAAACCCTAACCCCTAAACCCTAAAGCTTAAAGCCTAAGCCTAAACCCTAGGCCCTAAACCCTAAACGCCTAAACCTAGGATGGAACTAGACCTTGCATCCCTTGGACGCTTGTTGTTATAGCGGATGCGCTTTCCCAAAGGGTCCATGTAGGTATATGGTATATACTTAGGGCCCAAAGGGGTTCCCATATACTTACTTTAAGGCCCAAGTATATCCCATATACCTACATAGACCCTTTGGGTTTGGGGATGTTGAGAGTGTCCGGTGGGAGGAGGTTCCTCGGGCAGAGTTGACGAAAACAGGGGGTCTCTCTAGCAGATGTACGTACATACATACATACATACATACATACATACAGACATGCATTCACACATATACATACATACATACATACATACACATACATATACACACATACATCCACAAAATGCTGCAGCCTCCATCATACAGGAAGTACAAAAAGGGAGCCCATAGTTCTTGGAAACCTAATGTCTTTTGGGGGAAAGGAGGACATCTCAAGGGCTAGTCATGACAGTTCATTTTATGAATTGATGGGTTTAAACGTAACACCTTCTTCTTTGTGGCGTTCCCGCAGCTTGCCTGCGTTTGTGGGTTTAGGGTTGAGGGTTAATTGCTTCAATGACATTGACAATGTCATTGAAGCAATGTAACCCTCACATTGAACCAGAATCAGAAGGGAATTGCTTATCCTACTTAGAGGCTCAGGGAACTCATATTTGCGCCATAAACAGGCCAACCTAACTAGCGGGCTTATAAGCCCATTTACAAGCTGCTTACTAAGTCCCCAGATCCTTTAAGTAGGCAGCTTCGTGCCATCAGATTGCTGTAATCCTCCCCGCAAACAACAATCCCCCTAACGCAGAATAATGATTGTTGCCCTCGAAATATGGTCTAACTGTGCTAAACCCGAAAACCCTAAACCTCAAACTCCAAACCCTAAACTGCAATGTGGGTATTGACTTTTAGGGGCGGGGGGCAGGCCTGAGCCTCCGCATCCTGTCCAAAGGCTTATTAGACTATAATCCCTACATGAGCTATAGTCTAAACTCCTTAAAGGGGGGTTATATCGGGGATTATATAGGGGACTACTATAGGGGTTCTTAAGGGGGGTACTAGGAGCTTAGACATTGGCTCATATGATCCTTGTGAAATTGACTCCCTTATTTGCAACTTCATCTGGAACATGCCTTGAAAGCTCAGAGGTCATATGTACCCTAAACTATACCCTAAACTCCTAAACCCTAAACCCTATATCCTAAACTCCTATACGCCCCCAACTTGGGGATGGCAGCCCCGATAGCCTACTTACGATGTCCTCCTGAGCCCAACCCCAAAACCTTAAACCCTAAAACATGCGTAGCTTCAGGGTTTAGGGTTTAGGGTTTAGGCTTCCATGTGCTTTTGCTTTCCTTACTGGGTCCCCTGAGCTTTTACCTCGTTGAGGTCGACCCAAGGAACTCCCTCCAGCACATGCGCAAGAACCCTGGCCTTAATGCACAAACAACGGTCCTAAAGCTCGACCCAAAAGCACACACAGCTGCCTAGAGGGTTGCCCTAAGCCCAAAACCGTGGTTTAGGGTTTAGGGTTTAGGGTATGAACCCGGCTCAAAGTCCCCCAAGTCTAGAAAATGTGGGTACAAGAAGGGTGGTATAATGGGAATACGACAGCAATAAAATCTCTATTATCCCTTATGGTCACTATTAAACCCTAAACCCTAAACCCTTATGATCACTATTGCTGGGTGGCGGTTCCACCTACGCTATACCTATGGTTACGGAGTACAGCACGCCCTTCCCAGCACCCTCAGTACCCTTGGCTTAGGGTTTAGGGTTTAGGGTTTGGGGTTTAGGGTTTAGGGTTTAGGCCAGGATTTTTTGGATCATTGATGGTGTATTCCTTATCTCAGGGACTTGGGATTCTTGTTGAGCAGCGCAGGACTCGTTTGAGGAGGCGCGGCATGGCATTAGACAGCAGTTTAGGGGTCAGGGGCTTGGGGCTCAGGGTTCAGGAGTTTAGGGCTAGGGTTCTAGGAGACCAGATGCGAAAAAGGCTAGGGTTCTATGGCTGTAGCCCAAATGTGCTTACAAACCTGGATCTTCGGTTTCTAGAAATGAACACAGACCCTTTCACAAAAGCTCAGTAAGGGGTAGCTCGGGAAGCAGCGTTTGAGCCTTCAGCTTTTAATTTCTACTGTACTTGGAGGGTCCCGGAGACTAAGTAGGCAGGTTAATAATGGGGATAATTGGGGGGTTATTATATGGCCTGTGGGGGTATTAACCTACGTACTAAGTCCCCTGCCTGACCCTCCAAGTAGTAACCTAGTATAGTCCCCTTTAAGTAGAGAATATGGCTTTGGGTATTATAATAAGATCCCCATATACCCCATATTCTATCTACTTAAGGGGGATTGTAAGCAAATCAGGTTTCAGAATGAGCCTTCCTAAGCCGTAAACTTTATAAAGCGGGCTCCTGAATCTGATCACTTGGAGGGTCAGGGGGACTTAGTGAGTAGATTAATAAAAGGGATATTTGGGGCTATTATATGGCTTATAAGGGTTATTCACCTATCCTAAGTCCCCCTGACCCTCCAAGTAAGAGTAAGTCCACAAGATATTTAAAATCGTCTGTAATTCGATCAACTGTGTTGAGCAATCACTGCTGTCCTCTTGTTTAGAGGGATCTGGACATGTTTTTAACCCTAAACCCTAAACTCTAAACCGCGTGACCCAAAGCTGCCTTTGCCTTTAAAGGGTGTGCATTGGCCTGAAGTTGCCCGAAACAACGTTTTTCAATCTAGAGGCTCTTATCCATTGTTGACCTCGAATTATGCTTGGAGAGTTCCGGCTGAGGAAGTTGAGCAATTGGCCCTAAACCCGAAACCTCTAAACCCTAACGAGTCCTAGCTTGAGCTAATATCCACAACAGGAAAAAGTGCGATTTCATGATGCAGTGAAAGGCTGCTGTGCCTCAAAAACTGGTTGGCTCAGGGTTTCAGGTACAGGTCCCAGATCCGAATCCCTACTCTAAACCCCCAACCGTAAATCCTAAGCCCCAAATCTTAAACCCCAACCCCCAAATCCTAAACCCAAAACCCTAAACCCTAAACCCTAAACACCTAGCCCTAAATCCTTTCGACAGGTGGAGACCCAGCCTGCGGCGGATGTCACTGCAGAAGTGCGGGACTTTCCAGGCCGTGCCTGTTCCTGGTTGTAGGTTTAGAGTTTAGGGTTTAGGGTTTAGGGTTTAAGGTTTGTAGTTGCTGCAAGCTTACCACAGGGCTGAGGATTTTGAAGTTTCCTTTTTTTGTAGGTAGCTTAGGGTGTACAGGGTATGTAACTTTAGCGTTTTGGAGCTGGGGGCCAAGAGTTAAGGGTTCAGGGTGTGGCGCCAGAATCCCCGGAGAGTCAGGCCTCCTATAGCTCCGACAACGGAGCAAGGGGCACATGGAAATCATGTTCCCTCCGCAAGACCTTGGAAAGCCACATGGGTGGTTGTCAAAATTATGGTTCCTTCTTGGGTATCCTAAATATTGGGTGCCGTATTATAATGGGAATCCACAAAGGGACCATAATTTTGACAACCACCCACATGATTAGGACCATCTGCAGGGATAGTAGTCTTAGCACCCTAAACGCTCAAGCCTAAGCCACGAGGTGTCCTAACATCCGATAATTCATTCCCCAGGCCCTGCCATACTCTTGGCTTCTGTCAAGGAAAGTAAATTAAGTTACCATAACATGTGTATATGAAGTCTGGGGTTTGGGGCTTAAAAGTTACCATACTATGGGCATATAGCAAATAGGGGGGGTTGCTTCAAGGTAATTGTAGCCTAAGCATAATCGTCCTCATAAACCAATGATAAGCATTTTAAACGTCTTAGTATGATGACAACTTGATTACAAGTACAAGTCATTTGTGGGTTAACACTACAAAGCCCTTTACGCCTATGTAGCCCTATGCAGTACAGTGTTTCGTGTCATTTTCCATGTTCTTGCTCATTAGCTTTGGAAGTATTGGGCTACACTTACCCTAAACCCTGTATGCCTCTATATCAACCCCTATATGGTCCTTCAGATCATGCTTCATGGTTTGGTTCTAGCTGCCCGGAACCTCCCAATAAGTTACCCGAACTGCAGATCCCCAGCCCCAGGACTTTGTCACAAAGACTAAGTTTGTACCCTTCAGGTTTGTAACCCTAGGTTTGGGGCCCCTAAAATTGCACGCTTATTACGAACCATATTCCATAGTTTAGGGACCCAAACCCGATGGTACAAACCCTACGGGTACAAAGGAAAATTCCCCCTAAACTCTAGACCCTTAACCCTAAACCCAAAACCTGTTTGGGTGGGGTTCCAGGAGCTGGGGAGGCAGAGCCAGAGGAGCTGATGCCAGGCGGATGCTAACCCCAAGGGTCCAAGTACCGAAGAACCTTTGGTACTGCCCCCACCCACTAACAGGCTATATTGGGGGTCCTATTAAGGGCTAGATATAACCTTATTATCGAACTGTTACTGAGGGGGGGGCAGTACCCAATATTAACCATATGATTACCCAAAACCTCTACTGTGATTACTATATTCCAAAACCCCAAGTACCTAAGTATTGGGTATTTGGACCCTCTGGGTAAGGATTTCAAATTCGAGGGTTTTATGGCCTTGTGGGATGTCTGGTGTCTGTCTGATCTTGCACAAGTGTTGCAAAGAAATGTTGGTACTTTTAATGATGCTCTTTCGGTTAGGGTGTCAGGTTGGACCCTGAGCTTTTCGGGACGTGGCCTAAGAGGCGAGGGATACACCGCAGCCAGCACTAATCCCCAATGCCTGCTGCGTGATCAGGGAATGCACGGAACACCTCGGGACAATGCCCCGCAACTAATTCGCCACGCGCCCACGGCAGCCTGTCGTCCCTAACTAAGGAAGATGGTGTATGGGACCACCAAGGCCAGCAAATCCATATGCCCTGCGGCAGCAACGCCGACAACCTTGTAAGCTGAACTTCCAGAAGCCCAG
Organism: Symbiodinium pilosum; assembly: GCA_905231905.1. NCBI lineage: Eukaryota > Dinophyceae > Suessiales > Symbiodiniaceae > Symbiodinium > Symbiodinium pilosum. The sequence continues at coordinate 18,606 of CAJNIZ010042564.1, read as the reverse complement.
CACGCCCCCAACGCCCAATACAGTTGTTTTTAAATATTATTTTCCATTGTTTTGTCTACAACCCCTTACATATTCTTACATAACCCCTCATCTATCAGCGGCCCTACCTACAATTCCATGTAACCTCGGGCATCCTTGAACCTCCCACACGCCTCGTATGTCTCGAGTTACGCTCCCACCCGGCCAAAACTGTATAGTAGGATTACCGAGAGACCTCATCTTGTTTAGGGTTTTAGGGTTTGGGGGGTTAAGGGTATTATACTCTCTAGCAATGACCAATTTTCGCCCTGGTGATGGTGGATTTTTGTGTTGGTCCTGAAATCCTAGGCCTGAATCCCTATAGTCCCCCTTAATTAAGTAGATGGAATATGGCTCTGGGTATATTCTAATAAGATCCCCATGTACCCCATATTCTATCTACTAAACTGGGATTATACCTGCAAAGCACCCCAGACAACAACTTAGGCGGCGTATGGTAAGTGCTTTAGGGTTTAAGGCCTACGGTTTATCGTAGCGTAAGTGCTCCTCTGTCTGTTTTTTTCAAGACATTCAAACCCCACATCCTCAAACCTGCTGTTGGGGGTAGCTCCTCGGGCAGGCCGGGAGGAAACAGATCTGGAAGAGCCAGATGCAGGTGCTGGGCTCAGGGTTTAGGAGATTACGCAGAAGAAGTATAATTAGCCTCATCTCCCACTTCCTGATGCTGCGTTCAGTTGGTTGCTGCAGCTGCGTGCATCCGAACTTCGGCTAATGCGCTTTTCTGTGCTCCTGTTAAGGACCTCAGCTCTTAGTGTATTGCTGGAGATGATTCTCTGCTCTTCTTGGCTATCCCATGTATCATTGCCCAGCCGAAGTAATGCCCTTATCCCCCTGCTCCTCATAGAGCCCAAGTTCACAGTTCTTAGGGGTGCAAGCCGAAACCTCCATGAGTCTATACTCCCCCTTAAGTAGATAGAATATGGCTTTGGGTGTATTATAATAAGATCCCCATATACCCCATATTCTATCTACTTAAGAGGGATTATAGCTCTTGCAGGCAGGTTGTACAAGGGGCCAGGCCAGTCTTAAAGTGGCTTGCTCTTCTTGGGAGAGTAGCGGCGGAGCCAGGTTTGGGTCAAAAAGGGGCTAGTATGGCTAGGTAGCCATACAACTCTATGCCCGCAGTATGCATCTTACGCCAGATAAGGAAATTCTAGGTCGTTGTTCAGGAACTTAAATTCAGTGCCTATCCTAAGTATATACTCATATTAGGGTTACTTAGTTTAAATTCCTGAACAGTAACCTAGAACCGGCTAGATTTCGGGCATGAGCAAAGCTTTTCCTTGATTGTCGGGCTGTTGCGGGCTTGGCGGATATGGGTTTTATAGGGCTTAGGGTTTTAGAGTTGTGCCCGGGTTTTAGGACCAAGCTGCCGAACTGGTAAAGCAGACTGAACCAGAAAGATTCCTTGACTTCTCTTTGAGGGCAAGTTTGCGGCTCTTAGTAATTTTCGGTACATAGGTTGGCATACAAACTCTTCTTTGTTTGCTGATTTGCTGGTAATCTTCCACGATATCTTGCTGTTGGGCTTTTCTTCCCGCCCCACATGCCCCACTGTAGATTCAAACGTGCTCAGCAGGGGGAGAGCAGCAATGAATCTCTATGACAGTAAGACGCAGAGTCTCACAACTACAGTAATCCCTATATAGACGCCTATGGTCTAGGCAGCTGTCCAGCCCTCAACTGACACACCTGAAATTTTTAGGAAACCTCAAACCCTGAACCTTAAAGCCTAAACCCTACATCTGCTGGCTGAGGAGAAAAGGTCCGACAAAAAAAAAAAGGACTACATCTTTGACTCCTACACGCCTCTAGCATTCCTTCTGCTCTCCGCACCATACTAAAAGGACTTTAAGGGGAACCTCAAACAGGGAACAACAAGAATATCGTAGGAATAAATAGGAATATACTAACCACTCAAGTCCCTTTCCATAAGCTGCCCTAAGCCAGCATCAGTGAACCAGGAACTTTGAAGCTATCACCCGAGGCGGTGCCCGCAGGCAGAGGGATACAAGTGGAAGGAAGTAGGTACTACCAACTCAGTAGGTACTAGAGTCTATAGACGCTAGGCCTCACAAGTTTTTTTTTGGTAGATTTGGAGCCGATAATAAAAGCTTGTTTCTTTGTTTGTTCCGACCCTGAGTGAAGCAGATAAATAGCCCCTTTCATTGACTAGGTCATTTCACAATGGGTAACAGCAGCTTATAAATGCCCATGAATAAAGCCCTAAACCCTAAACCCTAAACCCTAAGGAATAAAGCCCTTGTAGGGACAGGTCCTGGAAGGGGCAAGGACCCAATCCAACCCTTGGCTCATTGGGGTCTTGGGACTGGGCATCAAATGGCTTCAAACCCTGAACCCTAAATTCTCAATATAAGTAGGGCCAACTGAGGGTCTTTGTTGGGAAAAAATTGGACCTGACAAGTGATTCTTGTGTAGGTATTGATTAGCCCAAAGTATATCCTCTTTGGGCTTTGGCTTGTGCTTTCAGGGCGCATAATTTTGGTTGTAGGGCTTCAGGTTTTTACAACCCCCTATACGTTTTTCAGCGTCTGATACACACTCTGCCAACCTCATCCTCCTCCACCAAAAAACATTGCACTCCCGTATTGCAATGCCTGAAAGTCTTAATTGAAACGTCTGGACCCAAAACTCCTATGCAACTTGCCTTGTTTACTCTGCGCACAAGCCAACTCAATGTGGCAACAGCTTACTAGGAAAGGTACAAACGTCATAAACCCCCGATTTATCCAAAACTCTCAATTGTCCCCTAGTGGCTTTTTTCTTCCAATGGCCATTAGTCCCCGTTCCAACCAATGTTTCGGGAATCTGGCAGTGGAGACTCACGCGGAAGCAGGTAGCTCTTGATGAGAGTGTGGGTGAGAAAAATCACTTGGCACTCCCCACCCCATGACCGCCAAAATCTCTTCATAGTCCTCAAACATCCCTAGGGTGCCCTAAGGGCCCCCCCCCCCCCTGTTTTCAGAAACCCTCCCATCTCAGGGTCGGTAAAGCATCAGTAACCGCAAACATGTACTTGCCTATGCCCCCAAGTCCTTCAGCCCTAAGCCCCCCCCCTCCTCGTGCGTGAGGCACAGCAGAGGCAGAGGTAGAAGACTCAAACCAAGGTGCTGCTCTTTATAGGGGTTGGAGTTGAGGATCATTTGGGGCTTATGGTGTCTATGGTGTCGGGTGCATGATGTTTAGGATTCTTACGTTTTGGAGTTGGGGATATAAATTTTAGGATTACTAAGGTTTAGGATGTAGGATGCATGCGAAAGAAAACTAGGAATGTACGCGGTGCAACTCCGGGCTCTACTTGAAACAATTGCGCACCCTTCTCGTGCATGAGGACTGTAGCTGAAGTGACCGGCGGAATCTCTCTATGCGCTGAGACCTTTGCTCTGGATACCTTCCCCGGGCTCAGATAGACGTTCATGCAGACTTGGGGTTTAGGCTTTCCATCCCCGCCCGCAAGCTGCAGACATGGAACCCGATAAGTCCGAAAAAGAAGGCTCTACCGTAGCAGGAGCGCTTGTAGCTTAGAGTTTCGGATGCTCTCAAGGTTAGTGGGGCTACAGTTTTCATATGCTCATGGTTTTGTGCAAGTTGTTGATAGGTTGCAGCTCAAATCTAGAGGATGGGAACCTTCAAATGCCCAGACACGCAAAGGTCTTGGTGTACAGGGGCCCGATCAATGAAGCCTTGTCGTAATATGCCTTCCTTAAACCTGTAGTCCTGAACTCCAGGACCGAAGCTCTATTCTACAAGAGTTGCAAGCCTTGGCACTAGATCTTGTTTGATCTTAGTCTGTAAGCCTTAAACCTTGACTCTTATAGTCCCCCCTTGAGTAGATA
>CAJNIZ010042563.1:47269-62605 GCA_905231905.1 Symbiodinium pilosum | reverse complement strand
CCCGAAACCCTAAATCCTGAAGCCCTAAACCCTAAATCCCATGCTTGACCTGCTTTTAAGTAGCCTTAAATGCCAGGCCCTCAGCGAAGTCATCACTTTTCTGGGGCCACAGGGCCTGGAGTTTGCAAAGGCCAAGGGATTCATGGTTTTACGGTTTAGGGTTCAGGGCTTAGGGTTCAGGGTTTAGGTGTTAATTAAGGGTTTAGGGCTCGGGTGTAGTTCAGGTGCTTTGGATGAGAGAGCATTCACTGCCTGGTAGTAGGGATTGCAGAATGGGATCCTACAGTCCCCATTATAACCGCAGTTGTAGAGTGCTATTCCGATTTCTTGTCCATTCGTCTTTTCCCGACTAACATCCCTGAACACCCAGCCCTCAATAGTAGTTTCCATTTTGTTTTTCATTCCTCCGTGCTATGCCCTAAACCTAAACCCGCATCAGCAGCCTCTGTGTTATTTTCCGTTCCTCCATTTCTTGCCGTAAGCCCAAAACCCGCAATTCCAGATTCCATACCCTACCTAAAGCCAGCAAGTTCAGGTTTGAAAGTGAGGAGGTTGAGGGTTTGGGTCGTTCAATGGCCCGAGTTCTGTTGAGAGGGGGGCATTTAGAACAGAGCCCTGTGATCCTAGAAGGAATATGCTACTTTCCCCAAAATAAGGGGACCCCAATATAGACCCCCAATATATTATAGTCCTTATTATAGGAACCCCCAAAAGGGTACCCCTAATTTTAGGAAACCCCCCATATGTTGTGTAAGGTTGCAAAGCAACCCCAAGGTACGGACCTTATGACCATCATATGAGCTGTAGTCTAAACTCCTTAAAGGGGTGTGATGTGGGGGATTATTCGGGGACTATTATAGGGGTTATTAAGGGGTATACTAGGAGTTTAGACTACAGCTCATATGATTGTTATAGGCGACTTGTTACAGGGGTTGGGGTTAACAAAAGTCCTTTGATTGCAAAGGGAACATTTCTCCCCTTCTGAGGTTTTCCTAGCAATTGAGTCTTCTCAGGACTGGAAGCAGGATCTAGGGCTTAGGGTGTAGGGTTCAGGGTAGGGGTTTAGAGGTTCAGGGTCCAAGTGCCCACACGTCGCATACTTAGATCCCAAATAAAGTATCTTCAGTTATCTTCACAGGGTGCCGTTTCTGCCCAAATGTATTTGCTACTCTAGGGCTCTTGCGTAGTTCTGTTTTGGATGGTATGCTACAGTAATAAGAAACCTCACTTGCGACCCATACAAGGTGCTAGGGCAAGTAAGAATAGAGAATGATAAATGTAGACAAGCAAAGATAGTAAAAAGTCATAACAATGAATGTTACATAGTACTGATGAGAATTACAGACAGTATACAGGTAGCTGAATTTGCTTGAGGCGCGACGTGCAAAGAGAAAATTGGCCAGTGTCTGTCCCCTTGTTTTTTTGGTTGCTGTCAAGGCACTTCGTTAAAATTACCATAATATGGGATTAAAATGAATAATAGGGTTTCCTTCTTATAGCAACCCAACTTAAGTTTCTCAATAGCAATCCAGCCTTTCACTGTGAACCGACTTTGCAACCCGAAGCCCCCGACTGTGTTGTACTTTCCTTATTGTAGATCCCCTTGGTACTGTTGATGCTAAAGCCTATGACCTTACTATACCGCACTCCCAAAACTCCCATGGTATGCAGGTGGACCCGCGTCTTTGGACAATTCTTTCCGGTAGCTTCCATTTCCTGTTCAGATTACACGCGGACGAGCGCACGCAGTTCTACACGCATCCCAGCGAAGCTCCCTTAACCATAAACCCTACTTATTTGCGAATGTTCGGTTGCCTGGATTGTCGCCTGGATCTCCTAATCCTGAAGAGTTGCCCCTACATGCTCCACTTTAAAGCAGTAGTTTCTGCGGTTTCGGGTTTAGGGCTCGGGGTTTAGCGCCATTCACTAGGAACAACCAGCAAGTCTCTGTCAAGACCGCGAGGCATCCATCGACCGCGCCACACTTCGGAACATGATTTGCATTCGTGCGCAGGCCGCGAAAGAAGTACGGTTTGGAACGTTCTTCTTTTTCGAGTCCCCCAAAATGGGCGATACCTATTCTTGGGACCCCTCCCAATTCATCGTTTCAGTATTGAACGCCTCCTTCTCCAGCTTTCTGGCCTTAATTTCTGAGTCACTTTGGAGGTTATCCGACGGGCCGGCTGAGGTTCTTCATTGCAACCACCTGGTCTCCTATAGTCCGTGGAAGTTTTGCCTTTTTGGTTGTTTTCTGGGTTCAGGGCCATTTTTTACATGCTACCCTGAACCCTAAACCCTTTGGGGCTTAGGCAGAGCCAGGGGTCTATCAAGGTTTTTCTAGCCCTCAGCTGTCAACCCCTCCACCCCCCCAACGTGGTCATAGGGTTTTAGGGGTTTATAGTGTTTACAGGGTTTATTTAGGGTTTACAGGGTTTATGGTGTTTTTATAGGGTTTACAGGGTTTATAGAGTATATAGGGTTTGTAAGGTTTATAGGGTTGAATGGGCATCCTTTGTCCTCAGCTTTTAATGCTTATAGATCGCATTTTTGGACTTGAAGCCCTTAAAGGTCAGGCCGCACCCGGCCTCCGAATGCCTGCCAAGCGCCAAACTCAACACGGCCCTACAATGCGTAACCCTAAACCCTCGACTTACAGTAGGGAAGAAGGGAATATAATCCCTAAATAATCTATTCCCTTTTCCCTACTAACCCCCATATAATGCCTACATTCTCCACATTAACCTTAAACGATCTATATATATATATATGCATATGTATATATTCCCCTCTTCCCTACTAACCCCCTGTAAGTCAAATCCCTAAAAACCCTAAACCCTAGACAGGAAGACGTCGACAAAGATCGGGGTCCTCACCTGCCTTCGCATGCACGAGTCGTGGCTGGTTTAGGGTTTTAGGGTTTAGTAATTTAGGTTTAGGGTTTAGGGTTTTAGGGTTTAGGGTTTAGGGTTTGAGGGTTTAGTAATTTAGGGTTTAGGGTTTTAGGGTTTAGGGTTTAGGATTGAGGGTTATTCGGTGAAGGGTTTGGGGTTTCGGACAGGGTTTAGGACTAGGACCCCTCCGTGTACCCCTGAGATAGGAGCGTATGGTCCCTAATCGTGGGTATGCAGGGTACGTAGGGGGTAGATGGAGGGTTTAGGGATGAAGGTCTAGGTTAGGGTACGGAGATATGTGGGGTGAGGGTTGGAAGAAGCATCGTCTTTTGAGGCATGTTTGTGGTGCAGGATATTGCCGGAAAGTGCGTCCTTACCTTCCAGGTAGGCGCTGTCCTGTTAAATGTGGGCTCCGGGGAACAACGGGGGAGTATTTTGGGAGGCTTGATGGGGCTAGTAGCGCAAGAAGGTTCAGGGTTTGCACCAGGATGCCTTGCTCCTGTTATTTTAGTTGCAATTGTTCAGTACAGGTTCTTCGGCCTTTCCCAGCCACAGCTGTGAGTGCTAGGTGGGGTAGAGGATTTGTTCGAGGAATGTTCTCACCAAGCATAGCTAAGGAGTACTTAGTTGGTGTAAGGGTCCAAGGACCCAAATAATAGGGTTTGAGGTCCCAAATACCATTCATAGTATAGTATTTGGGCCCTAAAACCCTATTATTTGGGTCCTTGGACCCTTAGGGTTGTGGGTCCGTGACCAAGTCTCTGGCAGTGCGATCCCTTCAAAATTCCCTGGCATTCGAGGCCTGGGTGTACTCAAAGACTCTGTCAGTACCCTAAGTTGGGGTTCTAGGGTCCCTCCAGAATGGGCACATATCCTTATAACCCCTGTAAAATCCCGATAATTCCTCTTTTCCATTATCCCAAAAGAACCCCTATACAGTCCCTATATGACCACCTGGGCCTGAAAAGAGGGTAGTTGGAGGGTCCGCTATTTCGTTCGAGCTTGAGCACTGCAATCAAAGCCGGTCGCAAGTGAAGGAAGGCTGATACGCTGCCACCAGGTATCCTACCCTTCTCTAGGGTGTGTTTGGGAACTATAGGGATTATATAGGGGTTCTACATGGGTTGGGAAGTAATTATCGGGGAGCTTGTAAGTTTGGAGTGGAGCAACAAGTAACAGGGATCATCCGCCCTAAACGCTAAGCCCTGAACGCGCGTGGGGCTGAAAGCGTGAAGCTATGCATCAACGCTCCCGTGCCAAGGAGCTATCGAAAAAAGTTACGCTGAAGTCCTCAGCCAATACCTTGCCGAGTACAAAGGTGAGACGGTGCAGTAGCCACATGCAGAATTCTGTCTACAGCTATATGTATAAATGAACAGAAGAAATTTCCCGTCAAACGACTGCATAAGGTGCTGTGCAAGTTGTATCTTGCCCCCTCTCTCGTGCCTGTTATTTGTTCGAAGGACTGCGCTCAGATACCTAAATTATGGATCCCAATCCCAAAGTCCAATCCGAAATCCCTGGGGTTCCGGGTTTAGGCTCTTGGACTCCATGGTGGCATCCCGAATCTTCGCCCTCAAAGCCCGAACCTTGCCTCGGAAGGTCCATCCAGGCCCCCAAATTCAGGGACCCCCGACAACAGTAGCCCCAATTTTGGGAAACCCCATATGAGCTATAGTCTAAACTCCTCAAAGGGGGTTATAGAGGGGGTTATATAGGGAACTGCTATAGGGGATTATAGGGGTCATTAAGGGGGATGCTAGGAGTTTAGACTATAGCTCATATAGAGAGGGTCCTTGAGCTGAACTGTAGGAATGCTTGCTCTGCATGGATAGTCCGAAGAACCAGCCCTGCTCGTGCAGAGTGCCGAAAAAGGAGTTTCTCCATGTTAGGTGTAGGCTGTAGCTTACTGGTGGTCAGTAGGGAATAAGGGAATTCAATCCATATATGATCCCTATATATAATATGAACCTAAACCCTATTCCCTGATTCCCTACGAGGGTCCAGTAGGGTCTAAGGCGTTCAAGGTTCAGGGTGTCATGCTCGGGGTATCTCCGGGTTATATACAACCCCCTAGAATCTCTCTACGCGGAACAGCTTTAGAAGGCCTATCCCCAGGGGGACGACGTGTAAAGGACTTTGCTTGACGTGCGTGTCTTCAGGCTGTTCTGGTTTAGGGTTTAGGCTTAGGATAAGCCCAACCGCCCAACATCAGCGCGGTTTCAACCCCTTGCCTAGTTTGCGGGGGCGACAGGGGATCATTGAGGGTGGATGACAGAATGCGTCCGCAGTGGACCGAAGCTCCTGAACCCCTGAATCCCCAAATCCGAAATTGTTGAGTCATGGGCTGACAGGCAAGACCGTGAATCTCAAAAAACTCTGAGCCTCTCCGCACTGAGCCGTGTGCCGGTAAACACCATTCCCTAGACCCTAAGCCCTAAGCTTTTAGCCCTGAATCCGGAACCCGCAACTCTACGTGACGTGCTTTAGGGTAATCTTGCACTGAGGCAGGGACATGGCTACAGAAGCATGTTTGCCCGACTGGGCGAAGGCTTCCGAGTCCTGATCTGGGATTGTCCTAACCGTGTTGGAGAGGTTAAGGGTTTGAGAGGTTGGGGTGGGGGGGGGGGTGAAGGATTTTGGGGGGCACGCGGGCGTTACAAGATTACAGAGGCGATTACGGCCTGTGGGGTTTAGGGTTTCAGAGCATCAAGCTACATGCGGACGGTACAGGAGCATTTCGAATTGTGTTAAGGGCTTTGAGAGCTTGCTAGACCTACAAGATATCCATACTAATGGCTGCTAAATACCAAAATACTGGACAGCTAGGTCAGCCTAAACCCAACCCTCAACAGCAGTTTCCATCTTCTTTTGCATTATCCCTGTATAACCCTATACCATACCCCGGTGTTTGGGAGGCCTAGGCTCACTCTTTATGAATGCAGCCACGGAACCCACTAATTATATGAGCTATAGTCTGAGTCTAAACTCCTTACAGGGGATTGAATCGGGGATTACAAAGGGGACTATTACCCTAAACCCTAAACCCTAAATACTAGGAGTTTGGACTATAGCTCATATGGGTGATATCCGCAGGGTCCCTGTGTGGCGTCCGGCATTGCCTGAAGGATCCACGTTTGAGGGGGGGGGACATCAGAGGCTGTCAGAGTCTCGCTTACCCCTAAAAAACCTAAGCCCTAAACCTGAAGCACAAAGCCCTAACCCTGAAGCCCCAATCTTCGCCTAAGCTGACTCCCGTGGAGGCTGGACAAGAGTGCCGTTATGGCCATGCGTCGGGCTCCAAGCCACTGCCTGTATACTGTATATTAGTCTCCATTTTCTTTTCCATTATCCCCAAATTGCCCCAACATAGCACACACCCAATATAAACCCAATATAAACCCAACATACACCCCGATAAAAACTGCAATATAAACTCAATATAACCCCAGTGTATACACCCAATATAACCCCAATATATTACCTTTAGGGTTTAGGGTGGAATTGCATAGAGTTCAGGTCCAAAGTCTTGACCGACTTTTCAGCGCTTCTTCTTTTTAACTTGTTTAAGCGCTGCCCTTTGTGAGCTATAGTCTAAATTCCTGAAAGCGATTATGTAGGGAATTGCTATAGGGGTTATCAAGGGGGAAACTAGGGGTTTAGACGATGGCTCATGTAATTTCTATTTATCCAGGGCTGGAGGGTGTAGGGTGTAGGGTGCGGGGCATAAATAGGGCTTGGATTTCAGCAATCACAGTTCATGATCCATCTGCAAAGTCTACTCTCGCAAGAAATGCAATCCTTAAACCTTCACGGAACCCAATTCCTCTTCTGTGGACCCATGGGATCCATCATCTTGAGCATGTGTTCTTGGGGCTTACTACTAAGATTCAAGTAAGCTTTATGTCATGGGTTCCCCTACTCCCCCCCCTCTCCCCATAGAACCCCCTGAGGTTCCCCGCATAACTAAAGTTACTCATGGATAATATATATTTTTTTTTAATATGGAGGGGGGTAGTAGGGGAACCCACGATTATAGGCTTTTGGGGTTTGGAGTTGAGGTGAAGTGGTTTGGAGATCTTCGCGCTTGGCATGCGTGAGGACTTTGGCAACCCCAGCCTCCCAAATTAGGACCCTATCACTATCATAGGGCAAAAGTAGGGTTTAGGGTTTAGGGCTCTGATTTTTCCAGGCTGGTGTTGGGAAAATCGTCTGGTGATTCATGGCCTTCTAAGCTACATCCGAAGAGTCGGCTGCAGCTGCACTCATGTAAGCCAACTCTTCTCCCTCTAAGATTAAGCCCTGCCCACCCCGATAATGTTAATTACTCCCACTGTGGTACGTTATAGTATCTTGGGAATATTAAATTAGGGGGGTTGATCAGGTGTGACATTAGGGGAGGGGAGATGTACGGCTAGCCTCCCCACAAACGCCGTAGTAAGGGAACTAACCTGGTAATTCCTCGTCTGAACATTCTCTTCAATGATAAAGGTATTTTGGGAACCCCAACCCCCAGAATTAGGACCCTATGATTATCATATGACTCTAATACGGACCTAATTTGGGGGGTTGGGGTTACCAAAACCCCTTGTATTTTTAAACTAAGGCAATTAGATCCTCGAGGGACCCCCAGATAGCACAGACCCTCTAGGTAAGCTTGAGGTTCCGTTGTAAGTGTCCTTCCTTGGGGTCTGGGCTATTCAGGGGCCTCTAGGAAGCAATGAATGTGCCCAAGCCCCTAAACCCTAAGCCCTAAAGCCCAAACCCTTAACCTCAAACCCTCCAAGCCTGAAGCAGTCCATCCTGGACCTTACATCCCGAAATGCAATGACAGGATCTGGTAAATTCACCCCCCCCTCCCTAACAAGGACCTTATAAGAGTCACATGACCTATAGTCCAAACTGCTTACTGGGATAGATAGGGGATTATATAGGGGAGTATTATAGGGCTGATACTGAGAGTTTAGACGATGGCTCACATGGTAGTTATACGGTCCGAATTTTGGAGGCTTGGGGTAGTCAAAAGCCTGGCATTCAACTGAACCCTCCATTGCTGCCCGCAAGCCAAACCAGCAAACCAGCACACCCCTGAACCCTAACCTTGAAGTCTCAACAGATCTGGTTTGCTTCTGGGGACATGGACGTGGCCCAATGAAGGCATCGGGGAGTTGTGGTTCAAGTCCGTATACAAGCCTCTAAAGCTTGTTGCACCAGGCATTTGCAATCATTACAGTTGGGACTTGCTTGACACAACTGCTGCTACTTGCTTGTCACCACCATCCTCAACGTTTCCATCTGTGTTTTTTTGGTTCCGCAAGGCTTTAGAAGCCATGTGTCTTAGATCGTGTGTTGGAGTAAACTTGATGCACAAGGGAGTTTCCCAACGTTAGGCGCAATTACAATTTTGGGGGGTCCCTATAATAGGGTTTCTCAGTATTTTGCGTCTATGTTGGGGTCCCCTAGTCAGGGAAACCACCATAAGTCTATGTAGATAATACCTACTTTGGGACACCCGAAATGCCAAACCCTTAACCTTCACCGCGGCAAACTTTATACGGGCCATTAAGGTATTCTACGTGTCACTGGAGGCAACGAACCCTAAACCCCAAATCCCGTAGCTTAGGCCCTAAACCCAAGGCCTAAATCCCCTAAACCCCTAAATCCCTAAGCCTTCATATTCCCTAAATGCCCTAACCTCAAACCTTAAAACCCCAAACTCCTAATTCCCCTGGAACCCTAAAACCTAAACCCAAAGCCCTAAGCCCAAGGTTGCTGAAACAAAAGGGATACTTGGAGGGTCATGGGAACTTAGTAAGTAGGTTAATGATGGGGATAGTTGAGGTTATTGTATGGCTTATAGGGGTTATTAACTTACTTACTAAGTCCGCATGACTCTCCAAGTAAGACCTGACTCTCCCTGAAGTCCAGGCGATTTAGGGTTTAGGGGATTTAGGCTTTAGGGGATTTACGGTTTGGGGGATTTAGGGTTTGGGGGATTTTAAATTTAGGGGATTTAAGGTTTAGGGGATGTGGGGGATTTAGAGTTTTAGGGTCTGGCGTTCAAGGTCACATGTCCGCGCAAGAAGCTAAAGTCGCAAGTTGTAGCTGTCAGAGCTGCAGGATCCAGGTCTAGGAGTTAGCGTGAAGTTTATCAGGCCAATTTGGGTTGCTATTGTAGGATAGGGCTGAGGATTTTGGGTTTGGGATTTTGGGTTTAAGATTTAGGGTTTAGGGGCTTGAACCTAAGTCAATACAATGTGGACGTTCAGCAAATGATGAGCCATATGTTTTGACTGCTATGGTAACTTCCTTAACGGAACCCTCAACGTCGGAAGATGAATACTTGGAGACAGTTGCCCTACCCCAACCCTAAACCCTCAACCCTAGACCCTAAAACCTTAAAACCCTAAACCTCAAACCCTCAACTTTTTGCTTCGCTCCTCGCCTCCGGAGGCGTGAGTGCAATCCATTATGCATCTCGGCTTAATTGGGTCCTGTGTCAGGGAAGCGAAAGGACAACATCATGACCCTAAGTACCCAAAAGTTTTGGGACTGTTGGACTATGCTACATCCAGGTAAGGCATGGTTTTGTGTATCAACAGCATGGATTAGGTGGACCACCCACACAGTAACAGTGACTTTTAGGGATAATGGTAATAAGATTGGGATCGTCTTATATTCGTATTATACCACGATTACAGGGTGGGGGGCCCTCCTGAAGTATACGAGGTTTCGCCAGATAACGAGGTCGAAATCATGGATCTTCACTCTAGGTCGCCTGTTGTGGGGACACTATTTGGGGAGGTGCTTCGAGAGATTTACTTTCAAGCAAGAAGATGCTCCTTGCGGTTCAGACGTGCGATCTCCTTGCGACCTTGCCGCCGCCCCCCCCCTCCCCCCCCCCCACAACGAAGAAGGTTTTAGAAGCACGCCACGTGGAGTACCTGGACACTAAAAGTGTGTAGAATTATATCCGCTTCGGGCCTTTTTTTCTGGGTTTTTGTCACCATGTTGAAAACATAGCAGCAATCTCTGTTTGTCCACGATTGTCTTTGCAAGTTGGCCCATGGGCTCGGACATGGCTTGGGGTCTTCGTCTAGGCTTTAGAGTTTAGGGTTGAGGGTTCAGGGCTTATACCCCCAGGGTGCTAGTACCCAATGGATAAGTAGGTGCTCGGGGCTAGGGTACTAGTAATTATAGGACAGCTATTGAGTAAGTATTTGCTTATGCGGTATTGGGACCCTTAGGGATACGACTTCGACAGCACGACGGGAGAGACCGAGGTCTACTCCAGTGCAGAGTGGGTATTCCTGCAGGACGAACCACCTTTTAGGGTTTAGGGTTCAGGGACCCCACCCCCTCCAGTAATGAATCTTCCCCTACTATACAATGATACTATATTGGGAGGGGGCGGTGGCGTATTGCTAGGAGGTGGCGGCAGTCATTATATCGGGGAGGGGATTAGTTTCTATTATTCATTCCTGTATCCTGGCTTGCACTGCACAAGCTTGCAAATTACAACATCCTCCGGATCCATAGGCCACTCTCATTAATCCCAGAACTTTAACCCTAAACTCTGCTCAACCCGGAAAGCTACAAGCCCTTCCCTTTACATTGAAGCCGTGGGTTTAGGGTTTGGGGTTTAGGGTTCAGGGTTTTTGGGTTTATGGAAATTGAAGAACAGGGCACTCGGGCTCGGGTTGTTTGACTTCAGAGGAAAACGAACGGCTGATGATGACAATCGCGTGTGACTAAGTACCTCATCATTCTTGAGTTGCTGCTAAAGAATTTAAAGTTAAATTACTAAATTGGGCAAACCTTATTATTTACTGTGTATATATACCCATTATGGTAAATTAATTCAAGTTCCTTAACAGCAACCCAGATTCTGGTACGTTCAGCTCCTGTTGGATATTTGGTAGGAGTGGCTTCCAAAAGCCAGCTGCATTCTCGTCTGAGGTGGCTGCGTTCTACTCCTTCATGCCGATGCTGCCCCGCACTCGGACGGAGCAGAGTGCCTGGCGTTTTGTAGCACATTCCAAGCAAGATAAACAGGAAAGCTGCTGCTAAGATACTGCATTTCTGCAGATTTCCATGTTCTTGCTTGTCCTGTTTTGTGCAAAAGTCGAGAAGCTGGGCAAGCAAAAGTCAGAAAATCTCCCCACCTTCTGCTGAGTTTTAGGGCCAGGGCTTAGGGATGTTGATTGAGGTTAGGGCCCCGGAAATGGAGAAGCAACATCGTATTCACTGATATTCTCGCCGGGTTGGACAAAAGGCTCCTCAGAAACATTTTCCAGGGTACCCGGGGCCTCAGAACCTTTTCTCCCCCCCTAAACCCTGAACCCTAAACCCTAAACCCTAAATCCACAGCCCTAAGCCCTGACTTGCAAGTCTGCAGAATGATTTTGAGGCTCTTGGGGGGCATTGCTTTGCTCTTCTTCTGGACCTTCCGAACTGCTGGGAGGGCGGCATTCAGACGTGATTTAGCGTTTAAGTTTTTCGGGTGGATGGAGGAAATCCTGCACCAATCAGAAGCCCCAAAACATTGTAAATCCCGGCAGAACGTAACTTACTAGTCCTTAGTTCTCAGTAGGGAAAAAGGGAATATTCTATGTAGGGATTCTATGGGTATGATGTTCCCTTATTCCCTACTAAGAACCAGTAGTAAGGTGCCAGCTTTGCCGAGAATACTTTTATGCTACGCGGTTTAGGGTTTAGGAGTTTAGGGTCACTAAACTTCCAAGAACTTAGAATGCCCCGGCCTTGATCCGGTGTACGGTCAAGGCTACGGAAAGCTGGGCTTCGGTATAGATTTAGGGCCGTTTAGGGTGTAGGGTTTAGGGGCGCAGGGTTTGGGGTTCGTGTTGGTAAGGTAAGCATGCCAGGCGCGCCATTGGTAAATTAAGTATTGCACATCCTGCATGGCCCTGAGTACCCAACACCATGGGAAGTATATATGGTATTAGGGTATGATAAAGTTATGTACGATGTTTTAGCATGTCTGAACTCAGAATTTCTGTTTTCCCTTGACCGTAGACCCGTCATGGTTAATGTAGACCCATGATTAATGAACCCCATCCTTTTCAAGGCCTTAATATTAATATTAGGATTCCTATAGTCTGACCCCGATTAAGGGGACGGGGCTCATTAATACGGGGTTTGCATTACTCTGTTTCGAGCTTTAACCTGATACTTAAAGAGGAAAATTCGGAGGACTTGTGCGCCCTACACCCTAGACCCTTAACTCTTCACCTGAAAGCCCAACACCCAAATCCCTGAACCCTAAACCCCCAAAACCCTGAACCCTAAGCTCCATGTGCGTTCCTTACTCCTGAAGCCGGCGGCCTCCAGTCCAACCCTTGCATCAGGGTTCGAGGTTTAGGGTTTAGGGGTTCAGGGTTTAGCAAGGGTTTGGAAGGAATGCAAAAGAAAATTGGAAACTAGTTTAGGGTTTACGGTTTGGAAGGAAATGGAAAGAAAATTGGAAACTACCTTAGGGTTTAGGGTTCAGAAGGAACGGGAGAGAAAGTGGAAATTACTGATTATTGAATGGGGTTATATCGGGACTACTATAAGGGTCCATTCCTTCATTCCTAGCTAACCAAAGGCTAGTTTGAGGTTCAGGGTGTCTGAGCTCTCACCGAGTCAATCCTGGGTTCATTGTTAGATTTCAGGTAGTATGGGAATTTTCTCAAAACAGCAGTACCTTTAGGCACCCCGCGATGGAGGAGCACCATAAGCTCCCTCTATTAGCTTCGCAGGGGTCGTTTTGAGAAGTTTCCTTTTTGAAGGGAGGACTCCAAGCCCAGCACGCATAGAATGAAGAGTCCCAAAGCCTAAAGCTTCACAGCTGAAAACTGCCGGAACGATCAAGGCAGCAAACTTGCTGCAACCACGCCTGCGACTCACTATAGTGAGATCCTGTCTTATCATAATTTCTTCCCAGCTAGTGCAAGAATTGTTGAGCCAGTTCCACTGTTATTGTTTTTATATGAAAGTCAATCTCAATATTAACGGCAATCAGGTCGATTGAGATTTCGATCGGGCTATTGCCACTCCAGAGCCTAAAATTTGCCCCGAATCCTAAGCCCGTAAGCCCCCCAAACCCCCGAACCCCTAAGCCCCTAAACCCTCCCAAACCCCAAAGCCCCTAAACCTCTGGACCCCTAAACCCCTAAACCCCTAAATCCGAACCCTTAAACCTAAACGTCCAAACCTCTAAAACACAAAACCCCCAAGCCTACACCTGGCAAATCAGGCCACAGACCTAAACCCTTAGCAAACCTTTTCGGAGCATATGAGCTATAGTCTGAATTCCTTAAAGGGGGTTATACATAGGGGATTAAGGTTTGGGGTTTAGGGTTTAGGGGTTACGTAGGGTTTAAACGTTTAGGGTTTGGGGTTTAGGGTAAGGGTCTAAACTCCTTACAGGGGATTCTATGGGTGACTATGTTTAAGTTATTGGGGGGGGGGGGGTACTTGGGGTTTAGACTATAGAGCATATCAGTGTCACAACGCTTGGAGACCTAAGAGGGGAGAAGCCCAAAACACGATCAGGCAATAACGCGCAGTTTCTTCATCTTACCTTGTTCAAATCAGGCTAGTCTTACCCTAATACCCTAAACCCCTAAACCCAAAACCCTAACAACCATACCGAAAACTCCTATGCTTCCATTTCCTCGCAACTTTCATGGTGGTATCTCTACATAAGGACCCTAGACCCGGTTTTTTATAGGGCCCCAAAGTCCAGGACCCGCGGCATCCGAGAAATTCTTGCTTTTCTGTATCAATTCATCTGTGTGGAGGCTTTCTGGCTGAGTGCGGGGCGTGGCCTTATCAGGGAGCTTTCAAGGAGT
This sequence comes from Symbiodinium pilosum, assembly GCA_905231905.1. Lineage (NCBI taxonomy): Eukaryota > Dinophyceae > Suessiales > Symbiodiniaceae > Symbiodinium > Symbiodinium pilosum. The sequence continues at coordinate 48,858 of CAJNIZ010042563.1, read as the reverse complement.
TATGTGTTTAGGGTTTAGGGTTCATGGATTAGTTTAGGGCTTAGGGTTCAGGGTTCAGGGTTCAGGGTTTAGGGTTCAGGGTTTTAAGGTTTAGGGTTTAGGGTTTGGGGAGCGTGGCCTTAGGGAGCTTTTAGCGAGTTATGGGTCTAGGGTTTAGGGTTGGGGACTCATGGGGATGTATGGGGCTTTCCACACACTTGGAGGTTGTTTTTTGGATGTCCCTAGCGGTTTAGGGTTTAGGGTTTAGGGGGTGTCTTTATGTTGGGGTCCCTTATTTCAGTATCATAACGGTCCCGTTCAGGATTTCGGAAAGTGTTATACGTTTCCTGAGATTGCATAAGTCCTTAAAGGAGGCCACGCTCAAGCATTCTCATAGGTAATTCGCATGGCCATTTTTGCGACTTCCACCCGAAACCCAAGGCATTAATTTCCGAGATGTGTATTCCGAAGATGTGTAGAAGGCTAAATTCCCTCAACTTCCGCAAAGTTTTCTTTGGGAGACATATTAAAAAAGGGCGCAACAAGCATCGCGTAAGGCGTTTGCAGCATCTTTCGTCATTGACTGACCTGCTCCAATGCATCACCACATGTAGTCACACAGCGGCGAATAGAAGCCAAGCTACTGCTCACCTAGACAATCTTTATACCCTAAATGCGCACTATTAGGAACAACATCCCCTTAAAGGGGTAAAAGGATGGCCTTAAATCCTAAACCGCATCATGTTCCATTGGAAGACTGCAGGAAAGGGACTTGAAGGACAAGTAGTTTCCTCTACAGTCATCCCCTCCCCTCGACATTGAACCTGCCCTCCCTTGAATACTGACTATGAAGCTCCTTAATTCATAGCCGTGCATGTTACTCATCTGTGTGCCCTTCCTGTTCTTCAGACCTGCCATGGGGTCCTGTATGACAAGAGCACCAAGGGGCAGTTAAGTCGAACTGTTTGGCTGGTTTTTCCCAATCTTGGGCATCCTCTAACAACCCATGATAGGCTGAATCAGCACGGTTCAGGTTCAGGATTTAGGGTACTTCAGCACGGTTCAGGTTTAGCACGTAGGGTTTGGGCTCATACCCGCATGTGGATCCTATATAGCCCCTCTTTAGAGGTAACTGGACGGTCTGGGTAAAGAGAAACTACGTCAGCTTGTGACAAATTGTCTGGATTTGCTCAAGCACGTAAGAATAAAGCGACCCCCACATAACTCTTTAACTCCGGAGTAAACCCTAAGCCCTAAGCCCTAAGGCCCTAAACCCTAAACCCTAAGCCCTAAGCCCTAAGGCCCTAAACCCTAAACCCTAAGCCCTGAACCCTAAACCTTTTGCAGGTGATGTACCTCCTAAAGCTCACTTTCCAGCAAAAGCGACCAGAGGCTTGAACTAGTTGAGTAGTATTTGATTTGGCGGTACCCAATATAGAGTAAGATACTATGGTACCCATTATAGAGTAATTGAGGGTTTAGGGTTTAGGGATTAGGGTTTAGGATTTTATTTGGGGATACTATGGTACCCAATATAGAGTAAGATTATATCCTCCTTTTGGGGTATAGTATTTTATATATGGAAAATGATCTTACTTGGTTCAACCACC
>CAJNIZ010042563.1:11569-39077 GCA_905231905.1 Symbiodinium pilosum | reverse complement strand
GGGCTTAGGGCTTAGGGATTAGGACCTTCAGGGCTTAGGGCTTAGGGCTTAGGGTTTAGGGTTTAAGGTTTAGGACCTTCAGGGCTTAGGGCTTAGGGTTTAGGGTTTAGGGTTTAGGACCTTCAGGGCTTAGGGCTTAGGGCTTAGGGCTTAGGGTTTAGGACCTTCAGGGCTTAGGGCTTAGGGCTTAGGGTTTAGGGTTTAGGGTTTAGGGTTTAGGACCTTCAGGGTTCAGGGTATAGGGTTTAGGGCCTTTAGGGCTTAGGATTGCAGGCCTCAGAAGTAGGGCCAAGTGTCCAAGCACCCTAACAAGATATAACTTGGAACGTGTACAGTTGTTTCCTACATGCATGCTTTTTTGGTGTCAAAGTATGCCGTATTTGGGTATTTTGAACTTTGCGATTGGCTCTACGGGGCCTAGGATCAAGGGTGTTAGTTATAGGTCTAAACGCATATCTTGTTTGCAGTTCATGGCTTAGCTTAGGGCTTGCAGTGTAGTGTTTGGGGCTTTGGGCCTTCAGGTTGCGCAGGGCTTTCTCACATCAATCCGACTGGTCTTCTTCCAGATAATTCCCGTAGAAGATAGAAGACTTGTAAAGCCAGGGCCACACATGAGTAGTATTTTCAAAGGGGGGGACTATAGTCCCAATAGAGTGTAAGATTCTGTTCACCTTTGGGTTCTCGTAGTTTGGAGAGATATTCTCAGTTGGCTTAGCCAGTATATAGGGGTTATGTAGGAATTAAAGGAACTTATCCTCAGCTACCACTACAGAAGCCATGTCGGGTACTGTGGTCCCCGCAGTGTGGTGACATTCTACGCAACAGCACTGTCTTTGTATTATCTTGTCCCTAAACCCTACACCTTTCGCTTTAACCCTAGACCCTAAAGCCCAAAGCCCCAAACCCTAAACCCCAAACCCTAAACCCCAAACCCTAATTTCCGAGCAAGCCCGAAGCCTTCCTCATTACTAGAGCAACTTGCTTCGGGCTGCATTGTGAACAGTGCAGTAGCGTCACATTATCTTACTGGTTCTTAGTAGAGAATTAGGGAATATAATCTTTATACAATCCCTACATAACACATTCCTTTACTTCCTACTAAGAACCAGTACGTGATGTCGTTATAGCTTTCCTTGTTGTGGTACCGTTGTGCCATTGGTGTATAAGGTTCAAAAGGACGACTCTGAAGGTCAACCCTGGCCAGGACCGCCTGCCTCCGGAGCTTCACTGTTCATCAATACAGATTACCTGGACCCCCAAAAGTAAGGTAGAAAACTAGCCTGAAACCCAGAAATGTAGCCCAACAAATCATTATTCTGCCCTGAACCCGAAGCCTTAACTTCTGGGGTTCAGATAGCATGCGGCTATCACCTCGACCTGCCTTTGAGGGCTGGGGGCAGATAAAGATTTGCTTTGATTTTTGATGCTGCAAAACAGAAATGGGGGTTCCCAACATGAGGGATACCATATCGGGGTTCCCAAGAAGAATGACTAGTATCTGGGGGTCTGCATTGGGGTTCCCTCATTTTGGGAAACTACCAACTTCCAACCCTACCCCTAAGCCATAGCCCTACGCCCGCAGTTCCTAAAACCCCCGTGATCTCACCAACCCCTCACCCCGGCATGCGACACAACTCATGCCAGCATTGCCACTTAGACGCTATTCTGCGTATGAAAAAGCTGATGCTTGCAGTCGTTGTCCCAGACGAAAGGTCGAGATTAAGTGTCAAACTCCAATCCTTCAACCGCATAATTAATTATAAGTCCTGATTACGGAATTGTAACACCCAGCCCTAAGCTCTAAGAAGCAAGCCCGCATCCCTCAACCCCAAGATTTGGGGATCTAAAGGTGTAAATACAATCTGCTTTGAACTAGCAAGGTTTGAACACGTACTCACTCTGGGCTATCTAGATGGTAGTTTCCATAAATATAATGACCCCAAAATGCCGTAATTCTTATCATGGGGACTCCGAGGTAGATTGATTTAGGAGTTTAGGGTTTAAGGTCTCTCATTTAGATCCCTTCGAGCCCTAAACACCTCCTGAAGGTCTTTGCAGGCGCCGGATTTGGCGTCCTTGTGGCCATCCTTTGGTACGGATTCCTACAGCTGCGTGATTCCGGCTGGCTTTGTATAGTTTTACCCTCAAGCCTAAACCTAGCAGTTTAGGGTTTAGGCCAGGGTTTTCTTAACCACAACGTTTGGAGTACGCATGGGTATAGGAGGAATACAGTAGGGTTTAGGGCTTTCCTCAAAGCCCCAAGTCTCTGTGTTGTAAGTATGACTCGCTTCGAGCTCTACATTTTTTCAGTTTTGCGGAGCACGAGCCATACATGAAATTTATAGATGATATCTCCTTCGGACTAGGGGGGTCTCAAGGGGTTGGAATCCTTTTAGGGTTTAGGGTTTAGGGCAACACCCTAAACCCCAAATTGTAGGGCGTCGGCTCTGGGGGACATAAATCCAGCGCAAGTTGTCACATTTGTGTACGTATAGTCCTTTTTGGGGTATATGGGGATCTTATTCTAATATACCCAAAGCCACATTCTACCCCTAAACCCTATAACCCTAAAACCCTGAAACCCTAACACCCTATAACCCTAAAACCCTAAACCACCCTAAAACCTAAACTCCATAGGGGACTATACAGCTTCGAAGTCCTTAAAGGGGGATTATATAGGGGATTATATGGCGGACTGCTGTAGGGGCTATTAAGAGGGATACAAGGAGTTTAGACTATAGCTGAGGTTCTCATTGTTCTTAAGCCTGTTTGGGGTTTAAGGTTTGCAGGGGTAGATTTGAACATGGTTTTTCATTTCTATTACCGTTAATCCTCAAAAACTCCTTATAGGGCTATAAAAGTTTGTATATAGGGCCCCCACACCCACCCTAGTTTAGCGTGTTCTGACTTGGATCCCTCAATGTATGTAGATGCAGTCTTGGTTGGATTTGTCTGAAATGTCTTTAGGGCCAGCCTTCTACTACTTTTAGGGTCGGGGTATACCAGAAACAAACAAGGGATATACGGCTATATATATATACATGAGTTTATGCAACAGTATCTCAATGTGGAACTAGGCGAAGCCTACATAGAAACTTGCTTGAATGGGCAGCTGGAGATCACCGAAAGAAAGGCGCAGGCATTTCCGTAACCCACTATATACCCCCCAAATCCATTTCATTCTCGTGTATCTTTCCCACCTGGTTCTCCATTATCTTAAATCCTTGGCCTGAAGCCCCCAACTTGAAAACCCTACCTGAGCTCCTAAATAAGTAGGTAAAATCATAGTCCAAAGCCCTTAAATAGTTCAAAAGGCCATTCTACATACTTGTAAAGTTCAGGTATGCCTTCAGGATTTCCTTCACTACTTTCCTCGGGGTCCCCTCAACAAGAGGAATTTCTTGTATGGATATATTATACAAAGACCCTCTAGTTCTCGGAGAATCTTCCGAATCAGCGGCAGTGCCAGGCGTGACGTATTGGACGCTGAAGGTGCGAGGGGGTTTCTGCCTGCGATGTCCTCAAACCCTAAATACTCAGTAAATACGTCCCCAATATATCCCCTATATTAAGGGAAAAAGTGGAGGAAAGGCCATGGTACAATCATTGCAATCTTTCCAGGCTTTCAAAGGTTCAGATTCACGGACCGGGGGCCAGGTGTTGTGTGGGCCAAAATGAGCCATAATCTAAACTCCTTAAAGAGGGTTATATTGGGGGTTATACAGGGGACTACTACAGGGGGATATTAAGGGGGGTACTAGGAGTTTAGACTATGGCTCACATGATGTCTCTTTCTTCTAGTTCCATAAGCTAGGGTTCTCTTCTCCTAGCCCTAGACCCTAAACCCTAATCCCTGTCATGGTAGGGCCTACACAAGGAGATTCTGCCTTTTTGAAAATGTGTAGGTACCGCCTATGCCCCGCCCTTTTGTGCAGCTACACTCCCCACTGAAAAGGGACCCTGCAAAGATCATTGCATTTTTGAAGCGAGACTGGGGGGGCATATCAGCTTTGTTTGCGGGAGTTTTTTCTGGTTAAAGAGGTAGGTGGTCCTGACGACCTGTTTGGGTTCCCAATAAGATTTAAAACGGCATTTTCATCAATGACAAGTTTAAATAAGAACTGGGATGTGAGAATTCAACTTCAATGTTGAAGATACAAGTAATCCCCTCCTAATAGCCCCCTGCAACCCCCTGGTAGTAGATTGTGCCCCCCTATTGTGCGGGCTCACTACCTCGGGGAGCGGAATGTTCTCCTTGGGCTTCTTCTTTGACTTTTACTTACTGCTGCTTAGTGAGGAATAGGGGAATATAATCACTATAGAAATATCTCCATATTCCCTGCCCAGAACCAGTACGTTTAGGCGCGCTCCGGATGTAGGGCTTATTGGGCATACCCGGAAACAGAGGGTTGATGTGGAGAATTTTTTGGTTTGCCCCTGAGGCTTATACACAGGCCGCTTGCGAGAGACAGCAAGTAGCCTATGCCTTAGGAGGAGCCCCCCCCCCCACCTCGTAATAGTGGTATGCTAGGAATATACGACGACCTTAATACAATCACCATAATTCCTTATAGTCACGATTACTGGATGGGGAGTCCACCTAACCTATGCTCTGCGTTCTTTGTTTTGGAGGGGTTCTGACTGACTTTTGGCGCAAGCTAATCCAGCTGGTAGACACTGTTAAACCTTTAACAAAGTAGTACTAACAGTAAGAGGAAGAAAGCTGGCAATAGTAACGCTAATGCTGCCCCACTTGAAGGCCCAAGGTTTGACCTGCGGGAAGGTGTTGCGATTCGGGCCTTAAACCCTGGATTTTCAACCACAGACCCTGAAGCCCAAAGCCAAAAACCCTAAACCTAAACCCTAAACCCAAAGCCAAAAACCCTAAACCCTACACGCTAAACCCTAAACCCTAATTGAGCTGCAACTCCCGTCAACTGCCATCCCTGGCAGTTGATCCGCTCTTGGATTCCAATTCTCAATCTGCGACTCGGGCCTGTTTGTTGTGCGTTTAGCTTTTAGGATTTAGGGCTTTTAGGATTTAGGGCTTTTAGGATTTAGGGTTTAGGGTTTAGGATTTCGGGTTCAATCTACGTCAGCTATAGTCTAAGCTCCTTAAAGGGAGTTCCATGGTGGATTTTTTAGGGGAGTACTACAGGGAACCTAAAGGGGGGGGTACTAGCAATTTAGATTATTGCTCACCTAGACTTGGGAGTTGCCATTCCTACTGCTTCCCCGCGAGATGTGTTGCGCAATATGAGCTTTAGTCTAAACTCCTTAAAGGGGTAATATAGGGGGATTATATAGGGAACTACTATAGAGGTTATTAAGGGAATACTAGGAGTTTAGGCTATAGCTCATATGCATTGGTGTAGCGACGCGTTCAGAGGACAAGAAGTTGAGGAAATCCCATGTTTGAGGCGTTGGGTTAGCATGGTTGAAACCCTAAACCCTAAACCCTAATGATTGAAAGCTTGACTGGTTGGTCGCCCAGGAGTAGTGTGCCAAGCACATCAGCTGTAGGAGGCATGCACGCATCAAAGTCCTGGACTTCCCTGTCTCTCCTACATATCTCCGAGGTAAGGACTCCGAAAGGCCTTTCCCTAAAGAGGACGTCCATAATATAATCCCCAACAGACTGAATTGCAGTAATTTCAAGTTTCTTCTCCATTGTTCCCTACGAATCATGAATCATGAGGTAACACGGCCCCGTAGTAGCAGCGCAGCGATGCTGAGCAACTTGCCTTGAGTATTCACAGGCAAGGCTCTTTGAATGCCAGCATGGAGATCAGGACCTCAATAGCAAGGGTTAAGGGTTTAGGGTTTAGGAGTATATCCATATCAACACATACCTGTTCTAAGCCGACATCCTTTTGAACCCCAAGAACCTACCCTACACCTTCAACCCCCAAACCCTGAACTCCAAGCGCTAAGCCCTAAGTAGTAGCTTCCATTTTCTTCTCCATTAACCCCCATATAGTGCCTATAATATCCTTATAAAACCCCTAAACCCTAAACACCAAGCACGCTATCTTTGCCAGGAACTACCCTCTGGACCCTGTAGAGGAGGAGGGCTCTTGGGGGCCCGTCGCAGCTGCGAAGGACTTGGGTTTAGGGTTTGGGGGTTTCGGGTTTACGGGTTAGAGGTTGAGGGTTTAGTGATTTAGGGTTTAGGGGTTTTTGTGAGGTTTTGGGGTCTAGGGTTACGAGTTTAGGGTTTAGGGATTTAGTTTTCGGAGTGTAGGGTTTGGGGTTGAGGGTTTTGGGTTGATGTGGGGTCCAGGGTCTACAGGCTTTGTATCGTCTATTTGATCTAGAGTTGCCGGGGCGTTGGAATGCGTGGGGCATGTCTTTTGGACTATGAATGTTGGACTTTTGAGGCTGTTTCTGCGGCAAAATTTCTTTTAGTGAAGGGATGAGGGTGGTAGTTGCTTTCCTCTGTCCATATATCCCCTCATTCTGAATTTGAAGTTCCCATGCTAACCGATTTCCTCCAAGAGAACTTGAAAAAGCCCTGCTCGTAACTGGGCCATACCCTGTAGCTTCAAGTATGAAAGCATTATTGATGACGCTCTTCGTCTCGCAATATACCTTAGGTCAATACCCCCGACTGCAATAACCCCTAAACATGAAGTTAATCAGGCCTTAATGTAGCTACAGTTGTCCCTTGTGGTAACCCATTACTTTGTGGGGGTTTAACCCAGATATACCCCAAAACCCTAAACCCCAAAACCCCAAAACCCTAAACCCCAAAACCCTAAACCCTAATCCCCAAACCCTTTCCCTACATCACTCCCAATTTACCAGAAGAGAACGGAACTTTACATCCTATAATGGGATCTCATGAGGAAGTTGTTTTGGAATAGCCTCCATATGAACTGGGTCATTCCCCCTTACAGGGGTTTAGGGTTGAGGGTTTAGGGTTCAGGGCGTTGGGCTCTGGGGCTGTTATGACCCCTAGTATTGCTTTTTGTAACTGTTACTGTAAGAGGGGAATGACTCAATATATCTCAGCATATTAGCTACTGTCAATAGGGGTGTTACCAAGGGACCATTAAGGGTGAACATCGAGTCCCTTTGGTAGTTTAGTTTTCCCGAATTAGGAACCCAGAAGTCCATGAATTAATTACATGGGACATATGACCCCGTGTAACTATCCCTTCTGCACCAGAATCCCAGTTTCCATTTCATGTTGCATCTTCGATCCCTTTTGATTCTCCATGGTTGGGGTATGTCCTTAAACCCTAAAGCCTATCCGCGTATAATATACTTGCTTATATCATAAGTAAATATTGATCCTAGCTCATACGGTCCCTATGTTTCTCTGGGGTCCCATGGGCCACCATGTTATGAGAAACCCCACCTAAGCCTTGAAACCACAATCTTAGACCGTAAGCCCTACTTGTTTGTAGGGTTTATAGAGTTTGTAGGGTTTATAGAGTTCATGGGGTTTATAGGCTTTACTGTGAGTCTGAGCTTCCTGCGACATGCAAATTCCGGAGACGAGCAGGCTGGATACGGCGCCACCACACGCGAGCCGGAAGGCCACAACATGTATGTCTTGTAAAGTGATGAGAGGGGATACGTAGGGTACCCTAAGCCCTAAACCCTAAACCCTAAATCCTAAACCCTTAATATATGGTTCAGCAAATAATCCCTCTAGGGATTAGTATTTGGGATAGGCTAGGGTAGGGACCCTCGGGATGAATTGACATGGCAAAGGCAAAGTGGGGGGTCCTTGTTAAGTATCCCTATATGCTCTATAAGGTTTAGCTCATATGGCTGTGAGAAACTTCCATGTAGTGGCCTGAATAAGAGGATTATGCCTTGGGGGCATGTTGAAGCTATAGGTGCTAAAAGTGTGTGTGTATAGATATGAGATGTATTCCTATGTGGTTACGCAGCTTCTACAAAAACGATTGGGCCGTTTTCATAGGAGTTCGATACAACAGGGAACAATGTTCGGGTAGTTTCTATGCACATCCTGTGGCAAGCATGGCATCATTTCAGTGGTTTCTATGGTCCCTAGCCTACCGTCTATTCTTCTTGCCTCACCCAACAAAGGGAGCTTGCTTTGGCTTTGGGAACAGTGGAAGTGGTATTGGAGCTTGCTTGCTGAATGAATGATATTATTGATCTTCCTCTAACACTGAGGTGGTTTTGAGGGGACTTGAAGGGTTGGATCCATGCTGGAACATGTTTGCTGATGTTCACATGCCATCTTCCAAAGTTTCCCAAAATCCGAAAAATCATAGAAATGATACTGTGGACTCCATGATTCCCTTATAAGTATTGCCCAATTATCCCTGAACCTTCAACCCTCAACTCTCAACCCTTAACCCTAAACTCTAAACCTGAAACCCAGCACCATAAACTGTTGCCGCGGGTCTCATGATAGGGGTGCATCTCCGGGGGCTATGAATACCTATTTTTGTCAGCCCTACTGCCCTGAAGCTAACAGGGAACCCCATCATCAAGAGGACAGTCCTCGAAAAAGGGCCTGCCTGGGGTTCCGGGATAGTTTTGGGGCACGGTAAACACGCAATAGCAAGCTACAAGGAAGACTTGCTGTTCGCGGTATGGCCAAACAAGGGGAATTGGTTACCGCGAGTTGTAAGGCACATCCGCCCAGCAACTGACGGAGCAGTGAGCATGAGCCGTCCGACTAGAGAAGTAGTCGTACAGGCCTTAGGGTTTAAGGTTTGGGGCTTCTAGGGCTAGTATGCTAGAACGGGCTTCTGGATTTGAGGTTTAAGGTTCAGGGACAGGGTTTGCGGTTACTCCTTCCAGGGTCAGTATACTAGAGTACTATTATGTTTGTTTTGGCATTGCCCACTTCATGGCGGGCAAACGGAGTTTTGGAGCTATTTTGCCCTGACCATAGCCATGGGCATCTCTCAGAGTAAGGGTTCACAGTTCTTGCGCGTACACCCAAACTAACACAATTCAAACGGTACGTTGTAAATGAATTCTGTAGCCGTGGAAACAGTAACAACATCGTGAGCAATTTAGCCTGGCTTTTTCTTCCAACCCTAAAGCCTAAACCCTAAATCCTAAAAGCGGGATTTACTCTGCCTAGTGAAGATCCCCCCCTGAAAACATCCACAGGGGCTCCACAATTTTCTGGGTCAAAGTTGAATCTACGTTGCGCTTCTGTGTGCTACAACTTGTGCTTAGGAGGGAATGGGGGAATGGATCCCTATATAGTGCCAATATTATCCCTTATAATCATCCCTAGAATCCATTCCCTCATTCCCTCCTAAGCACCAGGGAGACAAGCCAAGAAGGAATGTCAAGCCATAATTTTAACGATATCCCAGTGTGCCACCACAAGCCTAAACACCCCAATACAGGTTTCGGATTTGGCAACGAGACATGCATGGTGGTACAATGTAAGACAATTCATCTGAAGAGCTCTACCTGAATGCGGGTTTAGGCTTCAGGGGTTTTAGGTGTTTTGATGTTATTAGGGTGTTCAGTTTGTTTCTTTCCATTTTTTGGGTTTAGGGCAACGCGCTGCATCGAGTCTACTAAGCAAGTTCTCCTTGCCAGGGGCCCCGTCTGTAGTGCAGGGCCGGAGGGGGCGTCCATGGCTCTAAACCCTAAACCCTTGTACTCTCGGCTCTGCCCCTGCGATGCATGCCCGAAGCCTTGAAACGTGAAGCCCTGATCAAAATTGTAAAACCCTATAGAACTTTAGACCCTAAATCCTAATTTCTGCGCCCACTCCGTGTAAGTCCAATGGCTTTGAACTTCTCCGGCAATGGCTTCTTATTCAGCTTGCAGTACGGAGAGGGAGGGTGCAGGGAGGGGGTTGCGCGGCGATGCAGCCTATAATTGCCTACAATCCCGTCCTCTAATCAAAAGCTCCGGCGGCCCCTAATCATGGATTTTCTCCGCATGGTATTGTGGTATAATATCTAAGCACGAGTAAGTTCACCCAAGGATTAGGTCAAGGATCTGCACTGATCCGTACAACGAAAAGTTCCACAGTCTAAATCCCTTAAGGAGCGCTCGAACATCCCCTCCCCTACCTCTTCTCCCCTCTTCTTGGGGGCTTTCTCAAGTTCACGGTCACTTGCAAACCTTAGCATCGAATGCTGGTTGGGGGGATATACAGGGAGTCCTAAGTTGAGAAATCCCCGCCTGAGGACCTTCTAATTGGAAGTCGCACTGTGCAGGTCCCAAGATGGAAAGCCAGAGTCTACCAAAGATTCTAAACCCTAAACCCTAAATAGTAGTTTCCATTTTATTTTCCATTATCCCTGGAGATAACCTAGATTATAGTAGTTTCCCTTGTATTTTCCCTCATCCCAGGTTTAGGGTTTATAAAGGTTACAGTAGAGCCCTCTCAAGGGACCCCCTAGACCGTTTAGTCCCTTAAGTAGATACAATATTAGGGTTTAGGGTTTCAGGGTTTAGAGTTTAGGGTTTAGGGTTTAGGATCTAGTGCCCCTTAAGTAGATAGAATATGGCTTTTGGTAAGTTATAATAAGATCCCCATATACCCCATATTCTATCTATTTAAGGGGGTACTATAGCTGTCTAAATTTTATTCGAAGGTACAGGATTGTTCTCGGTGGGGCTTTGCAAGTAAGCTCTGCGTAGCACAATGATTCCATTTTGCGTAGGAGAGAGCCGGTGCCTAAACCCTAAACCTGACCACACAGGGCCTTCAACAATCATACATGCTGGTGGTGTGTGGGAATTAAGCGAGGAAACTGAAGGTCATTGTTGGGGAGTCCACATGATCGATAGTCTAAACTCCTTAAAGCGCTTAAATTCGGGGTTATATAGGGGAGTATTATGGAGGAGTATTATCTGGGCTATTCAGGGGGATACTGGGATACTAGGAGTTTAGACTAGTTCACATGATAAGGATTATAGTCTATTGGGGTCTATGTGCGGCACCCTGTTGATTTCCCATATGTATATGCGCTTACCTAAATTTGACTCAGAAACCAGTACAGTACTCAAGGCAATTTGGTGGAACTTGGCCAGAAAAATGACCAGCTCCTGTTGCGTGGCTACATCTTGAGACATCACTTTCATCACAGTCTCCAGGAGACCGTGCCAATGGTGGTGAGGGACACAAAAGAGCTCTGTGAGTCCTTGGGTCGCTGCTTTTCGAGAGTAAGATTATAGTGCCCGTTAAGTAGATGGAATATGGCTTTGGTTATATTATAGGGTTTAGGGTGTAGGGCTTAGGGTTTAGGGATGGATTATGGCTTTGGGTAAATTAGAATAAGATCCGCACATGCCCCATATTCTATCTACTTAAGGGGTACTATACGTGTCCCTTAAGCATCTGGTCTCTGTACCGTGTTTCATATCAAGACTGTTATCCTACCTGGTTCATCATAACTACCCATACTCTTGGGGGGCGCTAAGGAGCTAGCGAAAGTCTAGATCAATATAGTAAGGGGAGCTAAAGAGCCCAGGACCCTAAACCCTAAACCCTAAACCCTAAACCCTAAACCCAAAACCTTTGGGGAGATAAGAAAACCCCAACCAGTGAGGAACATCTCGAAACTTGCGGTCCCTTCATGGGATCCCTGAAGAGGCTTAGGGTTTAGGGTTTAGGGTTATAGGGTTTAGGGTTTAGGGTTTGTAGGGTTGAGGGATTCTACGTCGTTTTTTGGGGACATGCTATCATCAAAACAGAGGATCCTGAGACATGTAACCAGCAGTCCGCCTTGACATTCCTGAATGTAAACATACTTGCAAGGCGATATACCTTCATCTTCGATGCTTCAAGCTCGACTCACAATGCCCCGAACCGTCTACTTGCTGTTCCATGGCCATTCCATACTACGCCTTCAACGTAAGTATCTTCGTTGAGATTATCTGTCCACTTGTCAATGCTCGTCAATTGCTCTTCCTACTCGAGTGATGATGCATGCTGTGGCTTCCCGCCTGCTCTTAACGTTAAGCCCGTAACCCCAAACCCTAATCCCCTATCTCTCAACCCAAACCATAATGCCCTAATCCAAAATCCTTCGGCCATCAACCCTGTTTGAATGATACCTACACTGTCCACAAAGTCTATGCGTAGTATCTTCGTGCATTAAACTCTGGACCCTAAACCCGCAGCTCTAAACCCCAGATACTTACTCAATCCCGAAGTATGTGGAGGAGCAGATCAGGTCATTGGGGAGGAAGGCCTGAAACACAGAGGCCCGCAGAGTCTGAGGGGTGGAATGTAGGGGCGCAATAGGGTTATTGGGTTTAGGGATTCGGGTTCGGTGCTTAGGGACGTAAATACTGAGGGAGCATCAAGTGGACAGTGGAATTCAACATGAAGTGGATGTTGGGATTAGAGTAATGCCGTGATTTGAGTTAGGGGCGTGATTAGTTGGAATATGCTTGGGGGTATGTCGTGCTGCAAAGTTCAAAGGGTTCGTATTGGACAGGAGTCTGAATTTGTTCAGGCTTCTATAGGTTGAGTTTAGCACATAGTGGGTGCATATTATGGTGTCGGGCTCAACAGTATTTGGAGTTGTTTAAAGTGTGTTCCGCAGGTCCCATGAAGATTCCACATGTTCATGAAGGCTGTAGGAAACGAACGGTGTAGGGCTTCGGGTTTAGGACCTCGCCACAAGTGATCCTGCTTCCTTTTCATGCTGCCAGTTCCATGATTCCTGACATGCTTCGGAACCGTACACCCCACACGTCTTACTAAGAAGAGTCCGCAAGGGCTTGCGCGTTTTCATTAGCGCATTTTTGAACAATGTGGTCCCCTCCACGAAATAGTGAAGCCCCATCGCAGCCTCATGAGTTTGAGAACTCTGCATTCGGCTGCAGCTCCCGAGGAGTAGGACCCTGTCGCGTGCTTGCCGCCATGGTGCCACGACGCGGCTGTCTTCTTGTTCTCCTTGCAGGAAGTTTTCCGATGCCTAGTCGCACTGGCTACCCTAAGAGGGAGGGTTTAGGGTTTAGGGTTGGGGTTTGTAAGGGTATATAGGGGTTTGAGTATGTGTACAGCCCCCGAAGAGGGCCTACATAGACTACTACTGTCCATTCAGAAGCTTGCTTGTTGGGGTCCCTTGAGTTGGGGTTTTAAGGCTTTAAGGTTCAGGGTTTAGGGTTTAGGGTGAAGTGGGTGCCCGGTTATGGGACGTATGCTGAAGACTTGGAAAAGCAGGTATATTGTTACATAGTTTGCAGTAGGCCTTTGTTTGCAGTATGTTGTCCTCATACTCAGATGCTAAAAACTCACATCTGTGTTCCGAAAGGACAGGTTTCACAATTTCGCATCTCACCACTTCTTGTGAGAGTTTCCAAGCATGGTTCAGAGGGGGAGGATCTTTCTTGCAGGCCATCTGTAGACAACTAATCCTGATGTGTTGGTTCAAGCTCAGTTTTGCCCACAAATCGGAAAACTCTCTGCTAAAATTTGCTGGGGAGAAAGACCATGTGAATTGCTCTATCCACACAAGCCTCTGTAGGCTTGAATCGTAAATCCTAAATCCTAAGCCCTAAACCCTAAACACTAAATAGCAACGCAGCTCTGGAGTAGTGTTTTTTTGGGGGAAATGTGAGGGGGTTGGGGGGGGGTGTAGGATGTAGAATCTTTTAGGCCTGTAGTCCGCGTCAAGTAGATAGAATATGGCTTTAGGTATATTATAGGATTTAGGGTTTAGGGATAGAATATCGCTTTGGGTATATTATAGTAAGACCCCCATATACCCCCATTCTATCTACCTAAGGGGGCTATAGTCCAGAAAAGTAAAGGTTTAAGGTGTAGAAGCTTTTGGGTTCTGTGTTGCTGGCATGGAAAGTACCTTACCCTAAACCCCTAAACCCTGAACTGGGGGAACCTGGACCCTAAGCCTTTCTTAAAACCAGCATTCTTCTTTGCCCGCGACTGGCTGAACCTGGTGGTTTCCTGTAGAGATAGGTTTTAGGGTTTAGGATTTAGGGTTTAGGGCTCAGGGATTACAACCCGCATACGGATTATGGGGTGGCTTTTACTTGGGCTCCAGGTTGAGGGACTAGGGTTTAGGGTTTAGAGTTTAGAGTAGGGAGTATTTATAGGTTTGGATCCTCAAGGAAGGTTACTTTGGAGAAATTTCTCTATCTGGATGATATCTTTTGGCTTACCGTTGCAATTGGCCAACTTCCCTCCACAAACAACCATGAAACCTCAAGGGGCCCCATATAAGATTGTAGAACCTTAAGCCCTAAACACAAAACCCACCTTAAAGTGCCCTAAACCCTAAACCCTAACGTCCGCACAGCCGTTGTCTGGCTTTAACCCACAGGCCTAAGCACCATTTGCAACCCGAGAACTTCAGCCATCTAGCTTAGGCACTGGCTTCCCACATGCCTGAGGTAGAGTCCCCCTTAAGTAGATAGAACCCTGGGTCCCTTTAAAAGGGTGTATATAGGGGTTATATAGGGATAATGGAAAAGAAAATGGAAACTACTATTTAGGGTTTAGGGTTTAGGGTTTAGGGGTTAGGGTTATAGTCCCCCTGAAGTAGATAGAATATGGGGTATATGGGGATCTTATTGTGATATACCCAAAGCCATATTCTATCTACTAAAGGGTGATTATAGATCTTGGTACTATACATTACACCTAGGTGGGAATCACAGGATATGATTCAATTGCATCCCAAAGCTGACCCAAACAAAGCCCAAGCTCTAAACCCTAACACCTAAACCCTAAATTATAAGCCCTAAACCCTCAAACCCTACCCTTGACCCTTAAACCCTTAAACCCTAAACCCACCTAGGTGGGTGTCGTCGGAATCCTCCTGCGCCCCCCAGGAGGATACGGAGTCATGGCTGAAACGGGAGGGGGCTGGGCATGGCACCCGTGTTAGGGATTGGGGCTTGGGTTTGGGACTTAGGGCTTAGGGTTTGGGGTCTAGGGCTTGGGGTCTAGGGCTTAGGGTTTAGGTTTTAGGTTTTAGGGTTTGGGGTTTAGTGTTTTTATTCGGAGAATTATTCGGAGATGAATAGGTCTAGGCTTTTTAGTGCGCAGGCTTTTGGGTCTAGGGTGCTGACAAAGACTGCAGGATCTATTTGGGAGCCCTAAACCCTAAACCTCGTCTGTCCCCGTTTGAATATTAAAAGGTTTCGAATGGGAACCCCAAACAGGGAAAACCAAGAATATAGTAGGAATATAATAGACTATGAGGACCCTGGTAGGTATATTTCCACTATCTTTCTACTATATTCTTGGGGTTCCCTGTTTGGGGTCCCGCGCAAAGTCCCTTTGAATATAACCTGTCACCTCTTGGTTTTCATCAAGCTGCGGGCTCCAGCTCTGCTGTTTCGAGATGATATATGAAGAGCTATTGCCCTAGGGATCCAACTAGCCCAACGTAGGTAATATCTACAGACTTGAGGGCCCAATGTAGGTATTATTTGTATACTTCGATCCCTAGTGTTGGGGTTTCAAGGTGAAGAGAGTTTAGGTTCTAATGGTCTAGGGTTTGTGCTGTTTGTCTGGAGCCTTCGTAGTCATTCGGCTGTGGGGGTCGATCGTTTATGCAGACCGCAGGGGGGTTTCCGACTACAGTGTCCTTGCAATTGCGATTGCGTGTGTGGGGGCCTAAATACTGACTGTTTTACCAATATTGTGATCCCACGTTCCTGGTCTAGTAAGGGTATAGGGTACCTCGCATAGGTAGACTCCAAAATGGTTTTGATAATTATTTTAGGCCTTACAGCACTTGTGTGCCAGCCGGCAGGGTTCTGACGATCAACCCCGCAAACTAGGCTTCAAACTCTAAACCCTATAAACCCTAAACTCTAAACCTTTAAACCCCACTCTACATCTCCATAAGCTCTGTATCAAGGAAAGGGAGGAATGTATCCTTTAGTTCCCATAGTAGTCTCTATTAATCATTTAGAACAACTCCTTCATTCCCTACGAACCGCCAGCGAGGGTTCCCTCTGTGGTTCTGAAAAAAAGGGTGCCCTGGATGCCAGCTTGCATTCCAAGATAGTAATTCTGGCTTGCCTTATCCTCTCTACTGTACTTTGCCCTCCCGCCCCTCCCGCCCCTCCGGTTTCCAGTTAGTCAACCTCATTAAGTTATAACCCCGGATGAGCTTCTTTAAGGGGAACCTTGGGGTCACGCATACGTGAACGTCAGTTGAGGCTTTGGGTTTAGGCTTTGGGGTTTTTTGTCGTTCCATGAGACCATCGAACTTGTGAAGCCTACAGTTTCTGAGAACATGATATGCCCGAAATTCGTCCATGTTAGGGGGTTTGAGATGGAGCCCTTGCTTGCGTTGAGGGAATAGAGTTTATGGGCAACATCCTGCACGACCCTAAAGAAGTAAACCATAGGAATTATGCTGCTCTACTGTATGCGGGGCCATGCAGGATTTTATGCATCAACAGTCTCGCTACAACATCAAGGGGTCGAATTTGGGCATATACTTCTTTGGTGCTGGGGAGTAACACTTACAGCGCAGGCTGTGGCTGTAGTTAGGAAGAACTCCAACTTGGCCCCCAGTTCTGTAATAAAGGCCTGACGGGCAGAGCTTGAATCTTAATCCCCATGCCTTTAGACCTCGCCCTCAACATTAAGCCTTCCGGGGACACGATCCAATCCCAAACCCTCAACCCCAGACTCTAAACTCAATTGAGACCCTACAGCCTCAAACTAGTAGGTCGGACTTCTTTGCAACGGTGCGCTCTATACTTTTTGGGATATGGGTTGGTTCGCATTGCTAAACTCAAGGAAGGGTCCTTCTTATTGCAGGTTGCTACCCCAAGACCCTCTAGACCTCCAAAGTGGCCTCCCTCATCCATACACCTTACCCAAGCCCCAATGATCGACCTGGCGGCCTTTCGGTGGGCTATACCGTAAACCTCAAAACCTTAACCCCATAAAGCATAATTACTCTAAGGTCCAAAATCGCCCCAAAGCCTTGATAGTATGGTCTTTTGGCCCGAAAGCCTCAAAATATAGAGGTTTCCCAAAATTAGGGTTACCATTTTGGGGGTCCCAATCAAAAGGACTATAGTATATGAGGGTCTATATTGGGGTCCCTCATTTTGGGAAACTACCATATAGGTCCTTAGAGCCTTAGGGCCCCCCCTCTTTCCGCAGCCCTCAGGAAGACGAGCACACATGTGCCCTTCAGCATGCGATGTCGCCCATGGAGACGACACAGGAGCCTACGTCCACAGAGGAGCCCACGTCGGAAGAGGAGCCCCCGTCGGGATCTTCAGGCCCTTAGGGTTTAGGGTTTAGGGTGTTTCCCTAGAAGCCCAGTCACGTCTAATTGGGTTCCTGTCCTTAAGACCCCATATAGTTTTATACCATCTGTAGCCCAAGGACCTACTACATGGGTACCTGGGCTTGTAGGGTTTGTTTAGGTGTTGAGGCTCTGAGGTTCAGGCTTTGGATGGTTTAGGGTTGAGGGCTTAACCCCTAAAGCCTAAGCCCTTGGGTTTAGGGTTTAAGTTTAGGGCAGGGCTTTGGGGCTGGATGGTAGGCCCTATCCTCTTGATCTTACAAACTTCATAAACTGAAGTGTCCAGACGCCTGTGGGTTTAGGGTTAGGGGTTTTATGGTTTAGGGTTACGGATGAGTTTCAATGAACATGGGAGCTTTTCCGGGATTGGGGGGTCAGGGTGCTAAGGACTAATCCTTACAGGGTGTAGGGGTTGGGGGTTTAGGGGTTTTGTGTGTAGGGGTTTAGGGTTTAGGGTTTAGGGCTTTAGGGTTGGGGGTTTAGGGATTAGGGTTTTAGGGTGGGGGTTTCCGGGGTTTAGGGGCTTAGGTTTGGGGGTTAGGGGTTTAGGGGTTTAGGGTTCAGGGATGCAGGGTTTACGGCTATAGGAGGGGCGCTTAACGGGAACCCTTGTAGCTCCTATCTTTTTTGGTGGCTAAACCCTCTCTTTTGCTTACTTTGAGAGTTCATCTTATGGCAACAACAACAGGGACGCTGAAGAGGCGGGATGACGATTTGCTCCAAGTCCCACCATTCTAAACCCGGGGTTTCAGGGTTCTGGGCTTGAAGGGTTTTGGGGTTTAAGTTTAGGGTGTTGGGGTTTGTACCCTAAAATAGTGGTATACGGCCACCAGTAATTAGTGGATAGATGGGAGGTCTGGGAGTCTAGGAAGATGTACTGAAGTTGCCTGGGTGTATCCTGATCCTTCTGAGGTTAAAGCTGAGGGTAGCGCATTCTAGAGCCCACCGGGGAAATACTTGAAAAAACCCAGAACCTTAAACCCCCAAACCCTAGACTACCTGAATCCCATTTCCGGGATCTTGGGATTAAAAGCCTATAGACCCAAACATCCTAAACCTGAAAACCCTACACATGCTAAACCCCTATACCTAATCCCTATGTTCCTAAACCCGTAAATCCCTTCCAAATCCCATGAATGCTCCTGAATCTCAACAAAAACCTGAAGCAGCGACTGTCACAAGGCGGCGTTGCCCGCGACGAGGTAGCTGGGGGGGGAGAGGATGTGCAGCACTGGCCCATCCTCGAGCGCTTTGGCTTTCAATAGGAGAAAGGCATAGGGGTTACGGTTAGGGTTTAGGGGCTTTAGGGTTGAGGGTCTGAACTCCGAGTATCCCCCTTAATAACATTAGAGTTTAGGGTGTAGGGTCTAAACTTCTAGTATACCCCACAAGTTATCAGGGGAGCCTAGTCTGACCAGGGTAGGTCTGACCAGCTTTCTCGAGAGGCTTTTGCATGCCATAGCTAAACCCCTCTAAGCCTCTCTAAGCCACTCAAAACCTCTCTAAACCTCTCTAAGCCCTTCGAAAGCACTCTAAACCACTCTAGCTTTTGAGCGTCATACTTGGATCTTGAAAAACCATGGAATTTCATTGAATTTTGTAACATTCGCTCGAAACATTCCACACGTTGGACTTCAAAGCATGAGGTCCCTGAGACGGAGCATTGGCTAAGGGGATCCTGGGGCGAGCAGGTTTGCCCAAAGGGTCCATGTAGGTATATGGTATATACTTAGGGCCCAAAGGGGTTCCCATATACCTACTTTAAGGCCCAAATATATCCCATATACCCACATGGACCCTTTGGGTTTGGTGTGGGTAGGTTGCTCGAGCATTGTGACAACGGGCTACATGGAAGTGGCTCAGGAACTACACACAACAACTACAGAGACAAAAGCTTGGAGCGTCAAACAATTGCCGCCTAAACTCCTCGGAAATCCCACGGCACAATTGAAAACTCACGCACCCTCTGCCCGTCACCCAGCGCGGCAGCTGGAGTCTGGTGAACTTTGGGCTGGCTGTTGGGGAGGCTTGAGTACGGAAGCCCCGACGGGCCGGATATTATAGGATGCCAAAAGAAGACCACACGCCAGCAAGATGCCCCCTAAGCCCGTAAACCAACATCATTAAGGTAGTTCCCAAAACCCCAGGCCTACATATCCAGGCCTAAATATCAGGTGCCGTAATATAATCTGTAACCAAAAGGGGCCCATAATTTTGAGAACTGCTAATTGAGGTTAACGGACTATGACATTCCTGTGTGCCCTGGCCAGCACTCCGTTTGGCAGTGTGGCGTTGGAGTTCTTGAGGGGGCTCTGCTGGCAAGATGAAGGTTGAATACTTTGCACAGGTCAGTCAGCAATTGTGGCATGCTAAAATGATACAGTTGTATGGCATTTGTCTTGGACTCTAAAGTCTGGAAATCCTGAATCAGCTATGCACCTGCCAGTTTGGGAAGCAGATAAAGGGTGGGGGCTACAGGACCGGTATCTTTGAATCTCATAGGGTTCAGGGTTCTGGCTTTCAAGCGTATTCCCGGGTTGCCATAACTATGCCCCTCCCAAAGGGTCCATGTGGGTATATGGGATATATTTGGGCCTTAAAGTAGGTATATGGGAACCCCTTTGGGCCCTAAGTATATACCATATACCTACATGGACCCTTTGGGCCTATACTGCCTACTCCCCAAGGCGCCACCTTAGGCACTTAGGCTTTATCATCCCTAAGCGAACCTAGCGGAAGGATGACCTTGGGCGGCCGTTAGGGGCATCCATGACATGTATTGGAATTGAAAAAAGTGGACGCCAATATTGACCCTAATTTTTTGTTTAAGGAAACCCTAAAAGGTGCCATTCGAAAAACACCCGCTTTACATGTGTTTCAGTGTGTAGGGTTTAGTTTAGGGTGTGGGGTTCTCGGACAGCCCCATTATATAGGTTAAGACGGACACCTGAAACCCCTTAACCCTAAACCTAAATCCAAAACCGTAAACCTCCAAGGGGACGAAACCGGGAAACTGCATGGGGATCTTCATCTGTCAGACCGGACTCCTGCATAGGGGGGATTGCCCAAAATTAGGGGTAAGGGGTACATTTCTATAGAAGCTCGCATTGGTGTCCAGCATGTAAGATCCTTGCTACCTTAGAGTATATCAAACGAGTAGTACTCTCACATGGGGGATACTCTGGTCAAGAGTAGGCGGAAAGGTTATATTCTCGTTTTGATTACGAATATTTTTTTGATGTGAGTATAGCCCCAGATGTACTGTTTGTCTGAGAGACATCTACGGGTTTGGGGTTGAGGGTTCAGGGTTTGGGTCTTAGCAGAGGGTCCAGGTATCCAATCTGTCGAGATTTGGAACCTCGGGGAAGGTAGTTGCAAGTTGTTTTAGCTACTTGGACCCATAGAGCCACATAAGCTCTCCACGCAGAAGCTCAAAGTGCGAGACCTTGAACCAGAAATCTTGAAGCCCTAAACCAAAGTCTAAAGCTCCAAGGACTCAAACATGAAGGTGCTAGGTGTCAAAAGATATATGGATTTGAAATGTTCTTTCTACCTACGCCCATCATATCTGATTCCTGGAAACTTTGGGAAACAGCCTTAGCCCCGGGGCCCTGGGCTCAAAGTAACGGGAAGTAGGTAACATGTGCAGAGTTAACACCCGAAGTTGGCAGTATTGTAGACTTAGGACCCCAGGGTAATACAAAGAACAAGAAACCAAGGAGCAAAGACTGGTTCACTGCCAATGATGTCTTTGCCGACGTCGTTGTTGATCCACTTGGGCACGTTCCTTGCAAGCAGCACAGCACTTACCAGACGCCTGTGCGAACATCTGGAAAGTAGATCTGGTAGTTTCCCTGAATAAGGGGACCCCAGTATGACCCCCCAAAATACTATACCCTGTTTATGGGGACCCCCAGGAAGGTACCCCTAATTTTGGGAAACCACCATTTCGCTCCCTCGGCGGCTTTCCAACAATCGTAAGAAAATCTTACAGGGTACTGAACTGGGCTTTTGATAGTTGAGGGGCCCCGTATTGAGGGACCAGGCTGTCTTCTTGAGCACACACCTCTATCCTCATGCTACTTTCACGCCCTAAACCATAAACCCTGAACCCCTAAACCCCAAAACCCCAACCCTAAACCCCCCCCCCCTTGTCTCTCTCCCCGACCTTTCTGTACCTCGAAGCATTGGATGGGATGCTGAGGGGGTACCTTCAAAAGTTTCTACCCCAAACCCCGTCATCCGTACGCCTCCCCACCCCCCGAACTGGGTAAGGGTGGTTCAGGTTTTAGGGCTTAGGGTCTAAGAGCTCTGTCCTCCAAATAATGGACAAGATCGTGCATGACCCCAAGTATGCAAGTCTACTATACTGCCACAATTCCCTGGGGCTGGTAGGGTTACAGGGTCATGCCTCACTTTGTACATTCGTAATATGTCTCGCAGCTATTTAGAAATGTAGGGTTAGGGTTTAAGGTTTGTTGGGTGTTTGAGGTTCAGGAGGATTTTCCCTTTCCTTTTTCCCTAAACCCGGAACCCTAAGTCCTAAACCCTAAATCCTTAAACCGCAAACCATAAATCCTAGATTGTCCCTTCTAGAAGAATCCCAGCCGACAGGACTTGTTTTTTGTGGGAACGGGGTCGGGGCAGGCTTGCAGCGGCAATATTCGCAAAGCTATGGAGGTTTCCCCAAAAGCCGGTGGACTTTTCAAGTGGATATAGGTGCTATATAGGCGTTGTTTGGAGGGATTTAGGGTTTACGGTTTCCCAAAATGAGGGGTACCTGGGGGGGTCCCCATAATATGGATTATGGTATTTGACTTGTTGAAACTAACAGATGTCCTGGTAATTGCCGTGGTAGTGATGTAAATTTTCCTGAAACCTTAATCCCAAAAGATTGTATGTGGGCTAGGATCTTCATTCGCAACAAGAGAGTTACCCATCTTGAGTTTGCTTAAGGCCTGAAGTGTTTAGGCTGTGGAGTTCTTGAGGGGCAAAAAACCCTAAGCCTGAACCTCTAAACCCTAAGCCCTAAACCCTAAACCCTAAACCCCTAAACCCTGAAGCCCTAAACCTTGCATCCTCAGTCACCAAGGTTTCGTGTTTTGCTGTTTGTGCCAAGGTGTACCAGACGCCTGTGGTGCATAACCGCAGCTCGGCGTCTATCCCGCGGCCCCTGTACCACTTTGTGGGCCCTTCAGTTATGGGTTTAGGGTTTAGGGTTTAGGGGTTTAGGGTTTAGGATTTAGGGTAACCTACATACAAAGGGTTACAACAGGGTCATAATGGGCTGATTTGTAAAAGGACTTTACTGGGAAGCCCAAGCAGGGAACCCCAAGAGTATAGTAGGAATAGAATAGAACATAAGGACCCCGGTAGGTATATTCCTATTTTATTCTTACTATATTCTTGGGATTCCTTGTTTGGTGTTCCCAGTAAAGTCCTTTGTTATTTGGGGGGATCTACTGAAATTACCAACTCCTGTGTCCCTCATAGCAGGGGTTTTCAGGTCTGCCATCCCTAGTTCTGATCTTGCAGGTTGGCGCATGGGGTACTTCGGCCATGGATGGTAGACACAAGATGGGCTATAGTCCCCCTTAAGTAGATAGAAGATGTCTTGGGGTATATTATAACAAGATCCCCATATTACCCCATATTCTATCCACTTAAAGGCGGCTATAAGCAAGCTCTCAGTGGTGTGTACTCAGGATCCCTCTCGCCCTGGTGACGCACCCGCACGTATGAGGAAACTCACCCCCTCTTCCTTTCTTAAAAATCTGGTCGGTACATACTCTCGCGAGTTCCCTTCAGAACCATGCGTAACACCGTTCAGCCTGAATTCAACTGGCTCTATAAATCCTTGTTGATAGAAGCGTTTTTTGGGGGACAGAGGCTACTAAAGCTAGGGACACGCACAGGGCCCACTGTTGCTTGCCTCGTGTTTCAGGTCTACTGCCTCTGATCTGGAGCTAGTGAGTGCCTTAGGGCCTACTAAACCCAATGAGCCCCAGGGTTAGGGACGCGCATTCTAAGACGACTTCTACTGAGGTTGGTCTCTGCTTGGGCACCTGAATTCTGGACCCTAACCCTCCACCACCACCCACCCCTCCCAAACAAAAACAAAAAAAAACAAAGCAGCTCAGAAAACCGGGGAAAGCTGGAGATGAATATCTTCCTCCCACCCGAGGCGGGCTGTACATGTTGCTTTTGGGGGCTTATTTGGTACTTTCCTTAGAGGGATCCCAATATAGACCCAATATACTACAATTCCACAATTCCTAATACTAGGACCCCCAAAAGGTTCCCCCTAACTTTGGGAAACCTTAATCCCTACACCCTAAACCCTGTACAGCTCTATACCTAAACGGCCCTAATTTGGGGAAACCCCCATGTCTTCTTGTCGGGTGCCTTGGAGAGTTTCGGGTGAATTGGGTTTTAGGGCCTGGTAGTGCAGGGTTCACGCTCGTGGCCCTAAACCCTAAACCCTAAACCCTATTAGGGCTTAGGGTTTTCAGGGTGCCGGCTTTGGAGTTCAAGATCTTGGGCTTGGGGCTTCATACCCAAAGGGTCCATGTAGGTATATGGTATATACTCAGGGCCCAAGTGGGTTCCCATATACCTACTTTAAGGCCCAAGTATACCCCATATAGCTACATGGACCCTTTGGGATAGTCTTCATAACTGACCTTAAGGCTCGCACTACGTAGCGCAGTGTGAGCCCCTTGCCTGGATCAGTTCTAGTCTTTGAGCCTCAGGATTAAAACGTCTGGAGCTAGACTTCAGGGCCAGGGTTTTCTTTGTTTGGTCTCGGCTGGAGGCTTCTCAACAGCGGCGAGAAATTGTGGCCGGGGATTGTCATGGGGGGCTTATATGGTAGATGGCCAAAATTATGGCCTCGTCGTGGGTCCCCAGTATATGGCCCCTTATATTGGGCGGAGGACGGGTGCGGTAACTGGAGAATCAGGATCTGTCAGCGACAGTTCGGGCACATTTCCAGCTGTTGCCGTCCTGCTACACGTGTTATTCACTCCGACTCGGTTCATTGGGCATGTTGTTTTTGTCCTGCAGTTGTTTTGTCAGCGATGCAGTGCATCTCAGTTACATCACCCGTGAAACCCGAGCAGCCAACGAAAGGCAGTCAGCATCACCATTACGCTGCACAACCACAATGCGCCTGGATTTGAAACTTGCGTGATGCAAGGATTGTGAGTTTGGGGTTCAGGACTCATTGTTGTTCTCCTAGGCCCAGCTGTCAGGTATTTTGGCCTGTTGCAACGAACTACCTCTTCTGTCCAAGTTGGCGATGGTTTGAGGTAACTGTTCGAGACACCTCCATGAGGCTGACAAAGAAACAACCTGGAGGAATTCTCGTTTGGGGGCGGGGCAAGGGAGTAGGATTGTACTTGATTGTGAAGTCGTGGATAGGCAGAGAAGAATTTAATGGATACCTGGCTAAGGCATGGAAATCTAAAGCAAAAGCTAAAGGGCTTAAACTGTGATCCCTAAACCCAAAACTTAATGGCGGTAAGTCGGGAATGGTGGAGTCAATCCCTTTTGTAGTCCCAATAACAGCTGACTAGCCTAGTCGTTGTCTTTCGTTCCCTACTACTCGCTTCCTCCTCATATTAACACCTCTCCCCAATAGTAATCATTAAGCTGAGGGACGTAACAATCCGGGGAGCACTTTTAAAAGGTCAAGAACTTCTTAAAAGATAATGAAGTTTTTTGGGTGTGTTCTGGAATTATCAATTAAGTATTCAATTGATTGATTAGTTAAGTCGTCTGAGCTGACTGATTATTATTCAGCCAGTGACTGGTGTGATTTAATCAAGTGAACCATTGATTTACCATGGAGTTTAAAAAGGACTGGCCTTTCAAGGCAGCCCTTTCTAATTCTTGCAATAAATCTTCCCCCTAGTATTAAACAATCTTTCGGGTCACCGATTACTTAATTTCACGAGGGGGGCGGGGGTGCACGTTGTTTGATATTAGGCGGCGGGGATTGTGTCAACATTATAAGTCGCTGTTCGTTCACTTTACACGGTCTGGCTCAGATGATGGTTCAGCACGACAAGCTCGGCGTTGTCGTCCTAGTCGTGAAGGACTTGGGGGGGTTCCAGGCACTTTGGAGGGTTCAGGGCACACAGTCTAGGATGGTCTATAGAGTTTGGGGTTAGGGTTTTGGCCGTTGTAGGTTTGGGTTTCACTTAGTTCCAGTAGGGGATCGTCATTGTTGAGACTAAGTGGAGTGAGGGTGGAGTCGGGGAGGAATGCGATTTTCGCGCAGCAGTTGCGTCTTCAAGTGCGTAAGGCCTCAGCCCCAAACGCTTTGAAGTGATGTAGTTGAGTGCCTTTGACCCCAGGCCCTACACCTTAAGACTCGAACCAAAGTTCCTCAAAAAGGGGTCCCCCTAAATCCTTCAACCATACCCTTAAAAAAGAGAGCCACAGTGTTGAGACCCTAACCCGAACACCGAAACCCCGAAGCTTAAACACACGGTTCAGGGTTTAGGGCCTACCTGGACCCCAAAAGTAGGCAAAATAATAGCCCAAAACTTTTAAAAGTAGCCTAAAAGGCAATTATTCTACATACTTTTGGGGTTTAGGTATGGCTTAGGGTATAGGGTTTGGGGCACAAACATCCGAGAAAACGAGGACGTGTGCGACGCGAAGGCCGAGAAGTGCCATTGGACGCTCCTTGGTCGAAGCGGGAGCGTGGAGATAAGGGTTTAGGGGTTTAGGGTGTAGGGTTTAGGGTTTCAGGGTTTAGGGGTTTAGGGTTTAGGGAAGGCGACCTTGCAGAGCAAGGTATTGGGTTAATATGGGTTATTGTGGGTTAATATTGGGGTAGTATTGGGATAATGGAAAAGAAAATGGAAACTACTATAATGTTGGGGTTATATTGGTATACTCAGATGAGAGTTTGAAGGTGAAGGTTAGTTTTTGCCTTTAGTGGATTAAAGTGAGCAATGGGGGTTAGTGGGTGGTGGGAGGTGGTGGGAACCTTCCCCAGCAGATGATTGGCACGAGGCAGCACTCAGAATCCAGTCGTCATATGAAGCCGATGCTTCACCTTGGACTGCAAGTTTGAGGGTAGCGGTTGCTTGGTTGTCTAAGATGCCTAAATTATCTGACCGAATTTCTGTCCTTGATCGGCTAGGTCGTTTTGTAGTAGGCCCCCTCCAATACATTGATGATACTACAATGCCGTGCCCCAGTGTGGGATCACTACCAGCCGTCATTGCTGACAAAGAAACGTCCGCGTGTGAAAAAATTGCGGCTTCTACAGGAAGCAGAATCAATCGCAAGGCAGGCAAGACCACGGTTATGGCAATGTGTGGTAGTCCGCCTCCTTCCCCTGATGCTGTTGGATGCGAGGTGACCTCCACCCATACGTGCCTGGGCTTTCTGTTGGATGACCAGCTTAGTATGGAACCGATGCTTAATGCAGTGTTAGCTCATGCAAGCACCGCTTGTTCTGAGTTTAGCAACGCCGCCTCTTCAGCAGGAGTTCCTCTTCCGGTTATCGCTGCTGAAATCCCATCACGAATTGTTTCTGTTGTCAAGTACAGGGCCCCTTTTCTGGTTTTGGCCTCTAACTTAGAACTTTCCCTCAACCACGCGCAATTTCGATGGGCTTTGAATTTGCTGGGATGCGATCGTAGTGATCGCCTAAAGCGAGCCCTGCCGTTAACGCAGTTGGGCTGGACATCACGCTTGGGATCCGTGGTTTTGGAGACGGCTATCGCCACGCTGGCCAGAATCGAGTGCCTGCAGGAAGACCACCCGGCAGCAGTGATGTTTAGGGTCACGTCACAGGTGACTTTGCCTTCATGGGTTACAGTTGTACGCCAACATATGCTTCGATTGCGGAGATTCGGGTGGATCTTGCCCATTACAGAACATGCAGCCTTTGCCCCTTCTGTTTTGATGGCCAAGTGTGACCCAGCCTTCCGTAAGCAGCTTGTCAAACAATACAGGGAGCCGGTTGTAGCCCCTGTTCTTCGCGCATATGATGATGAGTGGCGCCGCGAGCAGCTTCAAAGTTTCCAGGAAGGGTTCTCCATGAGCTTCGAGCAGCTCCCAGTGCAAGTTCGAGATCTCTCGTGGGCACTGTCTTTGGTAGACCTAGGGCTTCACACGCAGAGATATGTTAGAACGTGGTTACTGGTACGCTGCTCTGGCCGCTGGCCCCCGTCAAGTGAATCGCCCACTGGCCCCACTTTTAGGGACATTTGTCCTTGGTGCGGCGGTGTGCTGGTGTCCGTCTTGCATGCCTTATGCGA
>CAJNIZ010042563.1:0-11469 GCA_905231905.1 Symbiodinium pilosum | reverse complement strand
TCCGTCTTGCATGCCTTATGCGAGTGTCCAGCCACTGATCGCAGCAGGCAAGCCCTGATGAGCAGTCGCTACGGAACTGGCAGATCTTCACCGCAAGACTTGCTGAGATTTGTTTTCTGCATGGACAGTGAGGTCCCAATCCTACAAACCTGTATATATTATGTCAATGAAATACTCGTAAATGTTCCTCGACAGGGGGCCGAAGTCTTGTGAAAGACCAAGCTCTTACGTTGCCTTTCCGGTCCCTCGCTTCCCCAAAAAACTTGCGGAAGCGCAGCCAGACAGAGAAATGAGAAATGAAATGATAGAATAGCTTTGGGGTTGAGGCCTCAGGGCTTAGGTTTCAGGATTTAGGTTTCAGGATTTAGGGATCAGGGTTTAGGTTTCAGGGTTAAGGGTTTAGGGCTCACGCTTTAGGGCTGGGTTTAGGGTTGTAGGGTTTAGGGCTCAACCCTGCCAGAGTCAAGTCTGCAACCGGGTTAGGTTGGGCATAGCGGCAGCTGGAGCAAACGGCTGGGGGAGCGTTGCACGCGGGCTAGCGTGCGCAACCCTAAACCCTACAACCTTCAACCCTTATACACCCTTATACCCTCAAACCCTGAAACTCTGAAACCCAGAAACCCAGAAACCCTAAACCCTTAAACCCTCAAACCCAAAATCCCTTAAACCCTTGAACTCTAAACCCGGCACCTCAAGCCCGGAATGTCAAGCTTCGCAAGCCATGGGCCTGCGAGGGTTGCACATGAGCTTAAAACTTCCTACTGTAATCTCCTTAACCTTAGGCATAGTCCCCCTTAACTAGATAGAATATGGGGTATATGATCTTATTCGAATGTACCCAAAACCATATTCTATCTACTTAAGGGGGACTATAACCCTAAGGAATCATTAAACATATTTTTATTTTAGATCTAAGGAAGGAGACAACAGCCTCAGCCTTAGGCCCCGAACGAAAGACCCTGAACTGTAGATCCCATGAAGCCTGAGGTCTAAAAGCCTCAAACTCCAAAACCTGTACTCCAAACTCCAAGCCTTATCACTTAAACCGTAAACTCTAAACTTTTGAACCCTAAACCGCCTAAACCCCACACCCTAAACCCCAACCTAAAACCCCAAACTCTTAAGTCCCTGAACCTCAAGATGCCAAGACTAAACTCCTAGCTTCCGGGACTGCTGCTAGGGTTTAAGGTGTAGGGTTTACCTAAGCCATAGTCTAAACTCCTCGAAGGGAGTCATATAGGGGATCATATAGGGGAGCATTCCAGGGCTTATCTCGGGGGATACTAGGAGTTTAAACTACGGCCCACTTATTGGTTCCTAGGAGGGCAGACGGGGATATATTATATATGGGCTGCAGAAGGATTATATTCCCTTATTCCCTACTTTGAACCAGCAAGTTTGGGGTTGGGGTACCCTAAACCCGAAACCCTAAACCCTAAACCTAGCGTTTAGGGTTTCGGGTTTTGGGTCTTGGGTTTGGTAGGGTCTGGGGCCGTGTTACCCTGACAGTCCTCCGAAACTCTGCCTGCCCCGGGGTTCAAAAATGGCATATTATGTAGTTCTCTATTGGAACACGTTGGGGTGCTGAGTAAGCCATTTTTCCTTTTTGGGGTCCCAAGTTCTTGTAAAATTAACCTACATACAAAAAGGGTGACCTTTCTCGTCATATTTTCCTGGGGATCCTAGTATAGGGGGTGTCTAGGGACATACAGTGGTACATAGCGTATGTAAAACATAGGTTCTCGGGTTTAGGGCTCTTGTGTAGCTGCTGTTTTGAGACATCGGGGCACAAAGTAGGTGTTACTGTTGATGGACAAAATCCTGCATGACCCATTACACCTAAACCCTGGTAATGATGGGGCTGTATAATGTTTAATGTCATGCAGGATTTGGTCCTAAATCCTAGGCCTAGGCCCTATTCATAGAATACAGGCCCAGGGTTGATACCGAAAAACCGCTAGCCGCACGGTTTAGGGTTTAGGGTTTACTGGACTTTCATTGTTGGTCTTTATAACTCCCCTACATAGCTCAAACACTACCCATGGGGTCTGACTATACAACTAGGACCACGTGGTTTACGGTTGAGGGTTCTGTAGTGCTGTTTTCAGGGGCTGTTTCCCAAATGGTGGTATGTATATCTGAACCCTCTACGCTGTAAGCCCTAAGCCCATGACCCTCTCAAAAAAGCCAGTAGCCTATCATCATGGTCTACTTTCCACAAGTTTCCTGTCACTTTGGGTTAACGTAGCCCATTGTTGTGAGTACTTGCCAGGTACACCCTAAACCCTAAGCCCTAAATGCTAAACCCTAAACCCTGAGCCCTAAACCTTAAAACCAAAAATCCTAAGCCCGAAATCCGAAACCGCACCTGTCTAGGTTGCCGGTTGTTGACCACACAAGTGGCGCGCATGTTGGCAAATTGTCAGGCATTGTGCGTCTTGGCAAGGATGGCGGTGAAGGGCCTAGGGTTTCAGGGTTTGGGATTTAAGGGTTTAGGGTTTAGGGTTTAGGGGTTTAGGGTTTCAGGGTTTGGGATTTAAGGTTTAGGGTTTAGGCTTTAGGCGGTGTCTTGGGGTAATGTGGAAGTCTGAAAGATTACCAAGGTTCTGCCCTCATAACCCATATACAACTCAGCAAAATGATCCGCAAACCCTCTTCCCATTTAATAGGCCCCTGCATTGGTGAGTCCTGGTCGCCCTGTTGGAATTTGAGCGGCCACCCGTAGTTTGAGGCAAGGCGTACGTCTTAGCCTTCAAATGCCTCAACCCGACTCTGGGGTTGTATATGTATATAAAGCTAAATAGAGATGGATAGTGATGTATCGGGTCTGACGATGTAAGCCTATGCATATTACCTACATTGGGCCCTAAAGACTGTAGACGGTGAGTGACCTTGAACCCTAAACCCTATTGGATCTCCAGGTTGAGGCTTGAAAGGGAGCCTTCAGGGGAGGGTGTCCAGGGTTCAATCGTTTGACCTTGGAAGTTTCTTATGAATTGCGTTGACGGTTTGGGGCTATAGTCCCCCTCAAGTAGATAGAATATGGGGTATATCGGGACCTTATTATGATATACCCAATGTCATATTCTATCTACTTAAGGGGGAGTATGTAGGATCAGAGATGAGTTGTTCAGCCGTTATTGTGGGACTTCCACACAGAACTCCCCGAGTATTTGAAGCCCCCAGATTGGTTAAGGAGTGCAACGTGAACACAATTTTGATAAAGCCTGTACTTACAGGGGTGCTGGGGGTGAGCTGGGTATTAGCGAGAAGCAGTTCTGACCTCAGAAGGCTGCATTGCAAAGTTTTTGCTGAGAAGGACCGGAGAGAGGAGGATTGACCTAAACGTTCGCTTATGGAGTTCATTCGAGTTTGGTCTCAACTCCTGGCATCCCCCGTAATATCACCCATAGTAGTCCCCTATATAATCCCCTATGTAACCCCCTTTAAGATATTCGGACTACAGCTCATTAGGGCTCAACAAGTGGGAACTTCCTGGAAGAAGGCACCTGTCCTTCTTGCCCAATAAGGAACCCATGTCCATTAAACTACTGTCGATACTGAAAATCCTGCATGACCTTATATTCTACTGTAGTACAACAATTCCCCATACATAATATACTTCGGGTCATGCACGATTCTTAGTATCCACCGTATGTCGGAAATACTGACGGTAGCTCATCTGGTTCATGTTTTCAGTCCTTGTGTTCCGTCGCTCAAAGCCCGCCGTGCAGCCAAGCCTTAGACATATGAGCTAGGGTTTGCAGACATAGGGATCCCTCTTGTCCTTGTCGTTTAATATAGTCCCGAATATATATACTCCCTAAGAAGGAGCATCCATGAATTCTATGGGGAAATATTGACTGTAGCGCACGTGTTGATGGACGCTTAACCTAAAACCCTGAACCCTAGCCTTGAACCCTAAACACTGAACCCTGGTTGACCTACCCCCCTGTTCCTAACTCTGCACAGGTATGCTGGAGTTGCCGCAGCGCAAGATCACATGCAAGACCTAAATGAAGAGGGCCTGCCGGTACACTTCGTAGAAATGGATACTTTTCAGCCGTGAGTCCCTGGATCTAGGGTTTAGGGTTTAGGGGTTTCAGCGGTGAGGCCCTGGACCAGAAAGGCATGTAGAATAATGGCAGGTGTTGCTTCCCATGGGTTTGAGGCCCTTATGTTGGTGCTTTTGAGGTTCCAGTCCGATTGGATCTTAGAACGAGAGGCGCTTTGTTTCAGAATTTCTCCAAATAGCAATCCTTTAAATGCCCGTGGCATGATCAGATTTTTGCCAGGGAGGCCATGCAAAAAGGGTCCTCAGATGCTTTGCAAATGGAACCCACAATAGGGCCCTAGAAAGCCAGCTGTCTTTCTCAAGGTCTCCGTGCAAATCCTAAACTCCAGATCCTAATTCCTAAGACCTAAATCCTAAACCCTAAATCCCACATCCCAAACCCCAAACCCTAAACCCAAACCTTAAACCCTTCACTTATTCTAAAGCCTTCACCAAAGGGGACTCAGCACATGGGAGGTTTCCGCACCTGAGGCGTTCCTCTTTGGGGATTCCAATACTAGAGTAATTAGGGTATATAGGGGGGATTTAGGGTTTAGGGTTTAGGGTTTAGGGTTTGGGGTTTAGGAGATTCCTATATTATAGGGTATCTGCGGGGAATCCCTATCTCTGGAAACCTCCACATTATTGAGAGACCCATGTAGTCGTATACTGGAACATGTAGCTCTCCGTTGGATGGATCCTCCGTAAAGGGTCTGGGCTACTCGTCTGAGGATTTAAGAGCTCGACGGGGTCAAGGGCTTGGCTTTGCATTTCGGAGGGCTTAGGGGTTTAGATTTGAGGCACTAACAGGCTTAGTGTTTAGGTTGGCATGTAAATTTTGGAGTTTAGGGTTTGGTGATTAGGCTCTCGACCTGAAACCTCAAGCCAAAAGACCACCTCACCTACTAACTCCAATAAAGCCTTCAAGCCCTGTACCTACTGCGTAACCATGTACCCTGTATCTAGTGTCACCTAGACACTAGAAACCCTAACTCCTCAACCCAATCTCCTAGATCCTAAGCCCGAAGCCCTAAACCCTAAATGCGAAACATAAGATCCTAAAGTGGGCTTTCAGTGAAAGAGTTGCACTGAATGTTCCCTCGCTTTTGGCATTTCCAGTGGTGGGCAAACCGTTGATGGGCAACAGTTGATGGGCGAGGGTAAGTGGGAGTTTACCAAAATTAGAAGTACCTTCGTGGGAGTCCCATGATGAGGATCAAGGTATTTTCGGGTCCCCCTGTTCTGGGGAACTACCAAGTTTATTCTCCGTAGTCCCAGAATCCCTGGGGTTCAATAATGTAGGGTCATACAGTTTAGTACCAATTGTAATACGACGCAGTCAGCGACCCTTTGAGAACACCCTGTCTAATGTAGC
Organism: Symbiodinium pilosum; assembly: GCA_905231905.1. NCBI lineage: Eukaryota > Dinophyceae > Suessiales > Symbiodiniaceae > Symbiodinium > Symbiodinium pilosum. The sequence continues at coordinate 6,040 of CAJNIZ010042563.1, read as the reverse complement.
TGCGACGATTAACAAATATCCTAACTTCTTGCTTAGGGTGTCAGGCATTTAAGATGTCAGGCTTTAGAAGCTTGGGCATGAGCGCTGGGTTTATGGAGTTACAAGGCACAAAACAGTGACCCCAAATTGTGGAGGATGCGTCCGAAGGACAAAGCATGCTGTAGCAGCCCGCATACAAACTGCGGTCCTAGTTCCGGTGAGGGGTGGTGGTGCGCTCACTTGAGCGGGAGCTCAGATCCCAAAGCAGAAGTATCCTGTCCAATATCAAAGCCCGCCTCCCTTAATACTAAGTATTCCCTTCATATTGTAGTATGCCAAAATGAGAATGTTGAATGGGAACGTTGAGCGAAAGAACGACTCCCGTTTGCAAAATAACTGGGCACTTCACGTGCAGAGACATCAGACATCCATCACTAAACCCCTCAACCCTAAACCCTAAGCAGAGCCGCTACGCAAGTCCACATATTTTGTGATTCCACTACATTGGGTGCATTCATTACGAGCGCATGGGGGCTTGTCAGTAGAGGTCGGGGATTTCTCCAATCTGGTTAGTTTCCCATACCTTTACTAAGCTCCCCATAAGCCCTAAACCTTAAACTGTTGGGTAGGGACACTCTGGCTCCCTAAGGCCTGAACCCTAAACCTAGCTCCCTGAGGATCCTCAAAATCTACGCCGAAACCCCTACAACAGCCACCATAGAGTTAAGAAGTAGACACAGGCTCAGACTAACCATCAGCAGCCTTTACTCAAATGCCCATTATCTGCTCAAACCCTATGAACCCTGTGCAAAAGCAAACCCTAAGCCCTGTAAACCCTAAGTAATCCTTGAAACCCTATCAACCCTAAACGCTCCCCAAAATGCGCAACCGCCTACCTGAATATTAAGCGCCCGTCGAAAAAAAAGCGGGTTAAACGTCATGAAGCTGAGTCGGTTCGGTGGGCTTGTAGGACTGCGGAAGGGTTTATAGGGTCTAGGTTTCAGGGTTTCGGGTTCCGGGTTAAGGGTCCAGGGTTCAGGTTTGGGGTTCAGGGTTTAGGGTTCAGGGTCTGAGCTTGAGGGTTTGAGGCAAGTCCATAGGTAGCTGTACGAAATGCGGATACAAGTACCTCAAAAGCAAGCAAGATGAGCGCGGCAAAGTTCTGAATATTTTAATACCGTCAAGAAGGCCATCAGTCTACATTCTTTGGGGACCCTAAACCCGAAACCCTGAACTCTAAACCCCTAAACCCTAAACCCTAAGTCAAACAGCTTTTGGAGTCCAGGCATGGACTACTATAGCATCCACTCGCGCATTCCTGACGCTTGCTGACACCCACTGAGAGCAGCGTTCGGGGGCTAAGGAGATTGGTGAAGCGAATACAATATGATGTCAGCGGTATACATGGAGATTATAAGGCGCAAGCCAAAAAAACATGGTAGCAGATTTACATGGGGATCATTTAGGGTGGTACTCCTTCAGTCCCCCTTTTTCGTAAAGGGGTTCTAACGGGCCATAAGATATAAGGAGTAAATGTAGCTTTTAGTGGCCCCACCGCGTGGGGCACTTTCCCCAGGCTTCAGGGTGTAGGGCATACGATGCAAGGACTTGCAAAGGTCACAAATTTCTGTTTGCCTCCCTGCTTTCTGCTTGGCCTCCCCTGGCGCAGCAAGTTTGGGTTTAGTCCAATGCCCCGTGTGCTTCCTTCCGCGTCCGGCAAGGGACTCCAGTTCCTGAACGGGAGTTCAATGTCACCCAGTCTACGCACCAAAAAGAACCACCATGCAACCCGAAAGAGAACCTTCACGACTTTAAAGTCCCTGGAATCCAATGACTAAACAGTTCGGGAAAAATATTTTCCCCAATTGCTTAGTAACTAGTAGTGTATCTGCAGGGCCGCACAACAAACCCATCTCGCAAGTGCAGGTTTGGCTGAACACACGGTACTGCCGCAGACGGCGGTCGAAGGCATCGAAGCGACTTTTGGTTCGAAGGATATCTGGAGTTGCCTTAACCTATAGTCCCCCTTAAGTAGATAGAATATAGGGTATATGAGGATCTTATTGTAATATACCCAAAACCATATTCTATCTACTTCAGGGGGACTACCCATACCTTTGGAAGAAGCTAAGGAGCTAGAGATAGTCTATATCAACACAGTATAAGGGGAGCTGAAGAGCCCAGGAATCTCCAAAGCCATAGGGGAGTTAACCTATGTATCCGAGTAGCCCAAAGTAGGTAACTAGGTGGACCTGGATTCCCTGTTTAGGGCTTCTTACTGGAGACTTGGTGTCTCAGAAGTTTGGAATTTGTTTGCCCTGCGCCTTTTGAACTGACCTTGGCCGACCACTTTTTCTGCAAAGAAATTATGGCACCTCGGTACTGCTTTGGGTTTATGCCAACCAGCCGCTTTTTCAACAAGTAGTAGTTTATGATCGTGGGGGCTTTTGGGGCTACGGATTGGGATGTTCAAGAGTCCTGGGGTAAGGACGGGTTTAGGGTTTAGGGTTTGGGATTTAAGGTTTAGGGTTTTGGGGTTTAGGGATTAAGTTTTTGGGGTTGGGGGTTTAGGGTTCAGCGGAGAAGTCAGACTTTGCGTCCAATTCCCAATTCCAAGACTTCGGTTTCGGGCTTACCCCAGGGCTTAGGATTACAGCTTGCAGGATGACTGGGAAGTTGTGTCCTTGGCGGCAGCCTCGGCACCAGTTGTTGCGTTTAGGGTTTAGGGTTTAGGGTTTAGGGATGCAGAACTTGATTTCGAAGCAACTCCTAGGACTTCTGATGATCAGTGAGGACGCCTGAATGAGCAGCCCAAGGTGCTGCACGCGCCAGAGTGAGCGCGAAAAACCAGAAGGTATGCCTGTATACGGTACCTTGAGGAAATCGCGAACTGGAGGTTCACTGACCAATCGTGCTATGGTCTCCGATGCTGCAAGCATGCAAAACGACACAAACAGATTTTCTTTTTTTCTTAGACGGGTGCGGGGGTGTATTCTGAGGGCAAGGGGAGAACTAGGAGCCTTGGACTCGATTCAAGATATAGTCTAAACTCTTTGAATTGCGTTATATGGGGGACTGTATGGGGGAGTATTGTAGGGGTTATGAAGGGAGATGCTAGGAGTTTAGACTAAAGCTCATCTGAGAATCAGCCCCTTCATTTGCAAGCTCCTACAGCTCTCAAGCCTCCCGATCCTGACTCCTGAAGTCTCTTCTTGAAACAGCCTTTGCCCTAAAACCCTAAACCCTCAACCCTGAATCCTAAACCCTAAACCCTAAAACCCTTAAGGCCTGAAACCCTCAACCCTAACACGCTAAGCCCTAAACCCTCAGGTTTGGAGTTGCTCTGGCTTTAGGGCTGAGGATTTCTAACTCCCCTACCTTTTAAGAGCATGGAATCATAAAGGGAGGATCGTTTAAGGAATCCCTGGATTCCTTTTTGGGGTTTAGGTTTAACGGGTTTGGGGGTTAGGGTTTAGGGGTTTAGGGTTTTGGGGTGTAGGGTGTTAAAGAGTGCTGCGTAGAGGGTTTGTCTTATCTGCGGGCCCCTAGGAATCTTCTCTATTTTTCTTGAAGGCTTATATCTTCTGATATGACCCCAGATACCTCCCTTCTAGGGACGTTAAGCCCTAAACCATAAACCCTAAGCCCTAAACTCTAAACCCTGAACCCTAACCCCTAAACCCTAAACCCTAAACCTTAAACCCGAAACCCTAAACCCGAATGCGACCCTCAGCTCCTGCGGCTGAGCCGGTGGCGCTGCCTCCGGCGGTGGAAGGCTGCGGCGCTGGGGATTGGGGTTTGGGGGTGTAGGGGCCTTCGGGCTCTATGCCACAACTGCGGCTTGAAGTTTAGGATTTAGGGTTTAGGGTTTAGGGTTGAACCTAAGTTTTAGGGTTTTGGGGAACTTGCAGGTCGATGAAGGGGAACTTGTTGTTCATGATGGCCTTTTTGGGAACAGGAATTTGGATCAACTACCGTATACCCTGAATCCTATAAGCCCTAAATCCTAGACCTTCTGTTTCACGTCATCCTCAATCCTTCACCCTAAAATGACACCAAATCTCCATATACATGAAAACGTATGTGTTTATATATATATACACATGTACATGTATAACTTAAGCCTTCTATTAGCCGTAACTTGTGCACCTGGTTTTCAAGTCCTTAACCACAAGCCGGTCTTGGCATAGCGAAGATTAACCTATTTTGTTGGGTGATTGCTGGGTAATTCTTAGTGCGATGTAATTCCTATTGTTCATTATATTCAAGCGCCACAAAGAACTTGGTACCACAATGATGAACCAGTTCAAGGCCTTTATTGTTTGGTAGGAGGCTGACGCTTGCCCTCACTAGGTTCTGCAATAAGCCCAAAGAAGTATTACGTGCAGACTTTAAGACCCTAAGCCCCGACCCCCAAACCGTAAACACTAAATCCCAAAACCTAAACCATACGTTTTCAGAATGCTCATGGATGCTCCAACTTCGATAGGGTGAGTCATGCAGTCCTTGCACAGAAGGTTGCATGACCCTAACTATGGGTTTAGGGTTCCGGATTTAGGGTACATAGGGGCCCAGATACATAGTGTCCTGCAGGCTTTTGTCCATCGACAGTACCCTCAATTCGCCCATGCGCCAGAAAGTTCCCCATGCTGGCTTAGCATCTTTCAGATGTTGGCATTTGTGTCCACCTTGCCCTAAACCCTAAATTCCAAAGCCCTAAACCCTAAACCTTGCTGTTTGGGTTTGCTAGTTTTAGTTTAGAGGCTTGAGGGTCACAGCGCCAAATCCTCAACCCTAAGACCCTGAAACCCAAAACCTCACACCTTTAAACTTGAAGCCATACGTCCTAAACCCTAAACCCCAAATAGTAGTTTCCATTTTCCATTATCCCCATGTAACCCTTTCAGGGTTTAGGAGTTGGGCTTAGAATCAGAGTTTCCGTGCGGCCGCGATCGAGCTCTACATGGCGTAAGCACGAGGACACCAGTCTAAGCCAATCAAAGCATGGGGACACGAAAGCCTCAAGGCTTTAGGGTCTAGGATTCAGGGTTTAGGGCTCCGAACTCTCTACCTACTTGCAAGTGTACCAAGAGAGTCCCCCAAGCGAATCCTTCAGAGGACTTCAAACACAGTTTCGGTCAAGTGCTTCTGCATCCCCAACATCCTGAACCATGTCCCCCCGCATTGGAGCAAGAACTTGTATAGGGATACCCCAAACCTCAAACCCTAAACGGTGGTCACCAATACAAAGGATGATTATCTCATCCTTTTGTCTATCGTACTTATAAGTCGGATACATATATATATATATAGACACAACAGCTCTTGGTTCAGCCGCCACCGAAAGACGAATGTAGAAGCCTGAACATACTCTCCTTTCACTCCCCGCAAACCCTAAACCCTTGAACCCTAAACCCTAAAGCCTGAAACCCTAAACCCTAAACCCTAAAACCCTAAAACCCAACATAATCCCTAAACCCCAAAACCCTAAACCATAGTAGTCGCGTATACCCCTGAATTTCGGAACTCACAGATGGGAAAGCCGGTCTAAACACAGAGCCCTAAATTCTAAACTCCCAGCCCTAGCTGGATTCGAAAGTACATAAAACAATGGCCCTAAATCCTAAACCTAAAAGAATCAAAAGACTAGGGTTCTACATAGTTATGGGGTCCAGAGAACCCCTAAACCCTAAGCCTCGCTTCCGCTATAGCATAGTTTATGCCACGCATAACTCTCATAGAACTAGAGCAGAGTCAGGTTAGCAGTCCACTATAGTAGACATTATTATACATTATTTCTCTACAATCCTCCTAGGACTACAGCAGAGTAAGGTCATCAGCTTCCATTTGCTCTTCCACTCCCTCAAACCCGAAACCCTGAACCCCAAACCCTAAAGCCTAAACCCCTAAAAACCTAAACCGCAAACTCTAAACCCTAAACTCTAAAATCCTAAACCCTAAATCCTAAACCCTAAATCCTAAACCCTAAACCCCTGAGGTGATTTGTCCGTGGGATCCTGGTGTTGCCGGCCATGGTGCTATGCGTCCAAAGACTCTTACC